>CM034152.1:695511530-695591431 GCA_019776745.2 Taxus chinensis
AAATAGTGAGCTTGTATTCATGTAAACTAGTCAGTCCTTTATTATGTTAACATGGTGAAGTTAATCCATGAGAAGCATCAACATTCCAACACTTCATAAGCAAAAAATAAATCAAATAACATCAATTTCATCTACTACATCCAAGAGAATTGGTTGAGGTCCTTGAAAATAAAAATAATCTTACAAGTGATAAAAATGATAGGTATTGGGACACGGGAAAAAAGTATCTAAAGGACATCTCAATATAATTATTTGATTGCATATTCGGACCCCCCTTGAAAAAAAACGCACTTCCATAAAATATGACGCATGATTTTGAGGTTGTATGCAAACATTCTGGATTTCAGAAGTTCCAAGGTTTCCTCTGTTGCAACTACCATTGGGGTGGTTGCCCAAAGGTTTTACAATTTCCACTTTGTTTAAAGTGGCAGTTTTTCCCATGAGGAATGCAAAACAAAAGTAATGGTCCAAACTGATTGGGATTCTCTTTGTGAACATTTTTAATTTTCTTTGGAATCAGAAGCGACACTCCAAATTATTAAATATGGTAGAATGATTCAAATTCTTGGAGTAGGAGTTGTTTTGGCATGCGAGTAAGCAATAAGGAACTCATTGAGAGACCATTCAATTAAGTGAGAAAGTTAGAGTTACAGTTGGGATTTAGTTCCAATCCAAAGTATTGCAAGATGTATCAAGTACATGGGGGGTTGTGTAAGGGATATATATTCTTCATTTAATGTTTCAATAAGCATATTAAGGCTAGTGAGTGTGTTGAATGTGTGTGAGTTTGTATGAACCTCTATAACATGAATTCAATGTGTTTGAATCCATTTTTATGCTCTGGAGTCTATGTTTGTCCATTTGTGAGTGAGTGTATAATCCCATGTATGGAAAAGTAGGCTTCCATTAATTTTTCCCCTTTAGTCTCATCTACATCACATTTACAAGGTGACTTAATTTACACAGTGCTCAATGTCACCCTCACCCTATTGAGAATTATTTTCCCGATTCCAAGTGCCATCTAGCTATTAATTGGAAATGTGGATCATGATGCTAATACCGCTTGATTACAAGTGTCGGCTATCAAGACATTAACAGGGATAGGGATAGATAGTGTCCTGAAGCATTCTATAGGGATAGGGATAAATTGTGGTCCCAAGAAAATTCATAATGGCTCTTTAACTATAATGTGTCAAACATTTTTACTAAACACATTTATCTAAATGGATATTGTTACTTAAAAGAGACTACTTGTCTTAGGATCAAATATAGAACCTCCATGATTGTGATCTTGATCTGAAAATAGATCAATTTTTTATCTACCTGATGTCAGACCCTTGTAGGTTTTAATATTTTCTAACAAGTTTCTCCTTTTAAGTAATCAATTTAAAAATAAAGCAAGAATGTAATAACAATTATGCACTGATTGATTACGAAGTTCGGCAATAACCTACGTCTCCGGGTTCTATTAAACCGTTCCACTAGTTAAAATTTGTAAGTACAATGTTATTTATTACAATAAAACCTAATGGAATTTCCACTTTCCTAGTAGTACTCCAGTCCTTTGAAGAACTCCCAATGCATCAGTCGAAATCGTTCTCCACCTTCCTAGTGCACAACCTCCTTCAGAACTAGATCGGCCTTCCCAACGCTATCAATGTATTCTTCGGTACTTTAATCGATACTCCAAGCATCGCAAGTAAAAAATGCAGTGGCTCAATGGGCCTATTGGGTAGGTTTTTAATAACTCCCAATAACAATACTTTAGTATATTATTGCATTAAAAAATAGGAATAATAATAAAATAATGCCTTAATGATTTAGGTCTTCACACAACTATGCCTTCTAACTCTCCTCTTAGCTCGGTCTTTGACTCTCGAGCTCTAGGAATGAGATTTTTGTTTTGTTTACAATGAGGAGGGGTCCCTTATTTATATTAAAATAGGGCCCTTAATATTATGCTCCATAATATATCTTAAGGTTATTATTATTATAACCGTAGCATGTAGATGGTATTATATTCCCATAGTGGGAGACATGCATGTTTAAGTAGGATAATTCCCACATTGAGCGGGATATATGTTTTACTAAGGTTTTTTAAAAACCTTAGCCACCCTCCTTTCATCTGGTATCTACACTGCATGGGCCTTTATGTTTGCCCCACTGTTCATCCACCTACATGGATCTTGCATATATGGGGGGGTTTGGCATATTTATATGTGCTTGTACATAGCTCGACCACTTCGCATATAAATGTGGCTTAGATAAGCCTTCCCACTTTGACCTTAACATGTGGCATGGCCACGTTACACTTAACTGGTTGGTTGATGTTGGATGTATAAACCGAGATCTTTTAGGCTTGAGCCAAGGTAATGTGGAACAGTTGGCATAAAATATAATACAATATAGATGAGCTTGACTCGGTCGTTGAAACTAATTTTGAGTTCTCAACTCTAGGAATGAGCTTTGTGTTTAGTTTACAATGGAGAGGGGTCCCCTATTTATATTAAAATAGGGCCCTTAATATAATGCTCCATAATATAAATTATGACTATTATTAGCCTAACCGTAGCATGTAGATGGGATTATATTTCCATAGTGGGTGACATGCATGTTTAAGTGGGATAATTCCCAAATTGAGCGAGATATATGTTTTTCTAAGGTTTTTTAAAAACCTTAGCCACCCTCCTTTCACGTGGTATCCATCACGCATGGGCCTTTATGTTTGCCCCACCGTTTATCCACCTATATGGATCTTGCATATATGGGGGAGTTTGGAAGATTTATATGGGCTTGTACATATCCCGACCACTTTGCATATAAATGTGTCTTAGATAAGCCTTCCCACTTTGACCTTAACATGTAGCATGGCCACATTACACTTAGTTGGTCGATTGATGTTGGATGTATAAACTGAGATCTTTGTGGCTTTGGCCAAGGTAATGTCCAAAAGTTGGCATATAATATAATACAATATAGATGATCTCAACTCGGTCGTTGAAAATAATTTTGATCTCGATCACTGTGGATAGCTCGCCGAGCTAAAATATAACTTGATCCTTGCATGACTCGATTAATATCTTGACTAATAAAATGTAGCTCGATATTGATCCTCGATAGGAAAATCGATCATGGTGGTAAGCCACATGGTGCCTTGATGACTCACCACGTCAGCAATAATAAATTAGTCCTCATGGCGGCCGGGCTCCCTTCCATCACAAAAGTTGAGCCTCTTGCTGCAACCACCAAATTTTTACACCTGACGAAGACTGGAGGTCGATAAACAAACAAAATGACTCTATTTTTTGGCCTTTTTCAGTTACCACCTTTGCCACGTATCACGTCTAGATTGAATTGTTGACCAGGGTTGACTTTCCAGTAGACCAAACTATGACCAGCCACCCAATGTGCATACAAACTCCATTTTCAACATTCAACTAGTCATAAAAAATATTTTGGAGTTGATCTCATGTACTGTGAGTGAACTTGGGACCTAGGATTGAGCTGTAATGACCATTCGTACCTTGTCTTCCTAATTTACCACTTCGACCCAATGGGAAATGATTTTCTATCCCTTTGAATTATTGTGAACTCCAACACTCACCTTACAGAGAACATAGGTAAGTGAGTAACTGGGTTTTTGGGGTACCCAAACTCCTTACATACCCAAAATACATTATAGTCAGCCTCCAAGAACATGCTAGGGAAACACATGTGGCACTAGAGCTCAATAGGTTCTTTCCACACCCCTTCTGATATCGCAATACACTATGACCTCACTATGCCTCAGTTTTTCTCAAATTTTTTATAAGTCCCAAAAGAATTTCTTTTCACCAAGGATATTTTTGTGGGTACTCTAGAAAATTTGAACATGAGTTTCTATCTCCTAGTTAACTCCACTAGAATCCAAACTAGTACTGAAGGAACTTCAAATGTTTCTTACAGCTATGATTGATCTTATGTCGGTGACCCACAAAGGCTTTTAATGTCCCAAATCACCCTGAATCATCCAAAATGCATTTAAGATGACTACAATACACAATGCCAAAGTTGTGACTCTGCATAGTCATGAAACACATTCCAAACTTCACTGCCTCCAATGCAGGATGCTAAGCCATGGTTCAAGACCTCAAGCCTCCAATGCATGATGAAAATTTGATGATCAACTACCATTTGCTACCACGCTGAACCATGTACTCTACACATGGAACCTCATACACCTTGAAGCTAATTTTTTGGGGGACTCAGTTAAAACCTGGAGACGACAACCCTGTTTCACGGTATGATTTACCTATACATGATTCATCAGCACTTATGCACTTTATCACTAAGAGATATCACCTATCAATTTCCTTGACACTGGTCATGAATACCTGCTACATAGAATGAACACTCTCTGTTGCATGCTCACAACTATCACTCTATCATAGAATGAACTTCTGACCTATTGTTACCTGCCAACGATGTTCAGCTACCATTCTGTTACCATGGTCAAAATGCCACTTGAGATCTATGGATACTGACCGGTTCAATAACTTGACACTTGTGATCTTCATTGTATGCACAAATGTTATGACTTATCTCCAATACTACATAGATTTGATGTTATCTAACTGTAATAGTCAGTCAAACATTTTATCAGGATGCATATCTGCCCTTAATTAATGGTCTTTTTAGTTACTTCTCAGTTTCATTTATTGTAAGGAAATCCATATCCTAATACCTCACCCAACTACCACTAGTCTGCAATAGGTGCTCCATTCCTCTGGAGCTAGATCGCAGACCTTGGAAACCCTAGGTTGACCTAGTGTATAGGAAATTAATTTCACCTGATAGTTATGTGACACTATGCACTTCATTTTAGGCTCCATTAAGTATGTCCACATTGTATGGTCATTGACATCGTTTGTGTCTTCCCTACTCATTAAATAACTCGAACAAGGACCTAGTTGATACTGGATCTAGTAAGAGTGCATTAGCAATGATTGAGACATAACAGCCTGGCCCACATACACCCCTCTTGCTACCCTTGAAAAATATAATCGTGGTAACTATGGGAATACGTTCCCAATCATATTAAATCTTTTACTAGTGCGTAAGGATCGGTTAGATTGGATACAAACATGTGACCTCATAGGTTTCCCCCAATTCATACACTCTTTCCTCGCACATGCATTCCTATTGTTTCATTACAATAAGTGTAAGCACAATTCATGCATCTCTACACATCCCCATACAATAACATGAACAAAGTCAACTTGGATGAACACCTTATATTACCTCCCTACCAAGAGTCTCTAGAATCTTTTGTCCAATAAATATATAGGATACCTAAATGAGCTGTCATTTGAATCCTCCAGCTATCGATTCTATGCATCCATATGGTGAGAGATCTGCTGGGAAGCATGTGACCTTACCATGTAAAATATCTATTTACATCCGCAGGGACATATCAGCTCAACTTATGCACTAGTGATATATGCATAACTTCTACCAAGTACATATGATGTCAAAAGTCTCAATGTCTATCACCTAGTGCAAGTCATATGAACATGACACTTTGAAAAATTTGATCCTCAAATTGTTCCCAATGCAAAGCTCCACTCCACTCATATCATTAGTAATATAAACTTAACGAGCAGCTAGGTAGAAGTTTCCCAATACCATTTCGTCCATCTCCAAAGGGATGATGTCAAGAGTGATATTGTCATAAAATCGTCTCTCAACTTTGAATCTTAGAGTGCAATAACTAGTAGAAATTACATGCAGAGTACCATCTTCTGTACCAACTATCTTGGTACGAGGAATTTGTGTCATGAGAATTCCCAGTTGGTGCACCAAATCGGCAGTCATGTACCCTACTCCAATAGTCCAATTGAAAACAAGGGTGACTAATTGTCCTCGTGTACTCACCAGAATCCACTGTCTCGAGGAACTCACATGTCGCAATATAATATCTAGATGATCCATTGGTGCTCTCCATCCTAATGGTGCCACTGACTAGCCGGTGTTGGGTCTGTAATAGCCTTTCCCTTCTTCTTCATCCACTTAGGCCTCTTGTCTAGATACAATTTCCAACATTTCTTGATGTCATTCCTTTTTCCAAAATGACTACACATGACCGAGTTTGGTGAAGGTTGCCTCTCCAAGCGGCGCTTCCAAAGTTGACTCTATTCAGCCACCTTCCCAAGTGGAGCATCTAGGCTTCTCTACAAATCTACAATGCGTTATTCCTGTTGGAGCTGATGCTCTTAAACAGTAGCCAAGTGGGTTTGTAACTCCATGATTTGGCGACCATGTTCTCGGTGTCAATTCATCATCACTCAAACCATGATGCCCAATAACACAAGCATAACTGGTAATTGGAAGAAGAGGTATAAATCCATTTGTACAAAACCAACTATGCAAAACCATCTCTGATACCAACTAGATCCGAAAATAGATCAAGTTTTTATCTACTTGATCTTAGACCCTTGTAGGTTTTTATATTTTTTTGAAAAGTTTCTCCTTTTAAGTAGTCAATTTAAAACTAATGTAAAAATTTAATGACAACTACACACTGATTGGTTACAGAGTTCAGAAATAGCCTACGTCTCTGGGTTCTATCAAACCGTTCCACTAGTCAAAATTTGAAAGTAAAATGTTATTTCTTGCAATAAAACCTAATGGAATTTCCACTTGCCTAGTAGTACTCTAATCCTCTGAAGAACTCCCAATGCATCAATCAAAATTATTCTCCACCTTCTTGGTACATAACCTCCTTAGTAACTCGATTGACCTTCCCAACACTATCAATGCATCCTTCGGCACTCCAATCGATACTCCAGGTGTCGCAAGTAAAAAATATAATGGCTCAATGGGCTTATTGGGTAGGTTTTTTAATAACTCCCAATAACAATACTTTAGTATATTATTTCCTAAAAATAATAGGCCAATAACAATAAAATAATGCCTAAATGATTTCGGTCTTCACACTACTATGCCTTCTAACTCTCCTCTTAGCTCAGTCTTCACCTCTCAAGATCTAGGAATGAGCTTTGTGTTTTGTTTACAATGGAGGGGTTCCCTATTTATATTAAAATAAGGACCTTAGTATAATGCTCCATAATATATCTTATGGCTATTATTAGCCTAGCCGTATCATGTAGATGGGATTATATGTTAGGAAATAAGAGATAAAATATGTGGAATAATCCCTTATAGAATCGCAACAGTTGAAACTAATATGCAGAAAATATTATAGATCTCAAATAAAAGTGCAGAATAAATAACACAACACAGAGAGACAAGATTTAACATGGTTCACCCAATTTGGGCTATATCCACCAAGAATCACTTTCTCAGATTTTATTACAAGCCTCCACTCTCTCAATACAATACCCAGATCCATTTGGAGCTATGCTCAACAAACTCTACAAAATTCACACCCGAATTCAAAGCAAATTTGCAATACATTTGCTTATCAATGTATCATATGCATAAGACCATATAAATAGACAATTGCTTAAGCAGTTTGATACAAAACCGTGGGTATCAAAACCATGGGAAAAAAAACCGTGGGTATTAAAAACAATGGGTACCGAAAAACCATGGGCCCAAAAACAGCCCATAACGGTTACCCATTACCCATGGGTTAATAAACCACCCATGAAAAATTTGCTTCGGGGGCTTCGCCCCCGAACCCCCCTGACCCGCTCACTGGTGAGCGGGGACCGCCGTAAAAATACCCGAGTGTAACACATAGAAGGTGTACCAGACTCTAACATGAAAATAGGCTCCACAAACATAACATTATATTCCCATAGTGGGTTAGATGCATGTTTAAGTGGGATAATTCCCACATTGAGAAGGATATATTTTTTGCTAAGGTTTTTTAAAAACCTTGGTCAACCTCCTTTCATGTGGTATCTACCACACATGGGCCTTTATGTTTGCCACACCATTTATCCACTTACGTGGATCTTGCATATATGGGGGGGGGGGGGGTTCAAGGCACATTTGAAGGTGTGGAAGGATAGGAAAGGAAACACGTGCCAGGACAAGTTGATTTGGGACTTAGCCGTTTTTCATGGTTACGGGCTATTTTTGGAGATAGCGTGCAGAGCACACAATGGGATGGAGACTTGCGTGACACACAAATCTATTTTGGGATGAGCATCTACTAAGTGCCATGTACATGAGTTTGGGATAATAATAGGATTACTACTGCCAGTTAACTGTAGGAGATCTATTATTAGCGCACTTGCATGTGTGCATATTATTGTAAAGGTGCATGGCTATTTTCAGCATGTGACCTATTTTGGGAAGTGTGTAAGCAGTGAAGGGAAATTCCCCACCCCTATAAGTATGTATTAGTCTGTGTAGTTAGAGAGATACAGAGACACTGTGTATGAGTTATTGTAGAGTTATGTTGTTCAGATCTGATGTGCGCATAAACTTATGGTAATGTTATATGATGTAAGAAGCTTTATGTTTTGTAGTGTTTAATATAATGGAGTATATTGGGTGGATAAAGGTGTTAAACATGACTGTAATTGGTTCTTGTATGGTCAATCTTTCATTATGATTATTGTTTAATTCATGATTCTTTAAGATCTAGATCTGGTTATGCACTATTAAATGATTATGCTCTGTGGAATGTTTGTGCTTAGTTATGGTTCTGGATATGCTCTATCTTCAACACGTTAACATCCTACACAAGCAACTCTAAAGAGAGGGCCTGGTACCTTTTGCACTTCAGGTGAGTTCTCAGCTCAGGCTGAGTGATGTGCCAGCGTGCCTGGGTTGTTCATGGTAGATTCTAGGCTACATCATTGGTTCCATTTCTGGGACCTCTTTTTCAGTTGTTTTCAGGATGGTTCATGATGAAGATGTACCGGTTGACCCTAGCAAGTGTTGAGGAGTGGATAAAATATCTAGAAGAAGAGTACGCATGGAGGTTCAACACTGGATCTGAGTTTGACACATGCGCGTGGGTGGAAAAAAATCTGTATGACTGTTTGTATGAGAGCTTCTTTGTTATTTTCCTGGTAGAACTGTACGAGTGGCTGGTTGCTTATGCATCTAAACAGAATTGGAGGTATCACACACTTTTCTAGATGCAGGAAGAATTTCAGGCCCTGTATGATGCTGATCTGATTTGGACACGCATTTGTGGATACTTGGTTCTGTGGTGTTTTGAACAGCTATATTCTGGAGTACTCAATTTCCACTTATTCTTTCCCAGAGGTAGCTGAGTTCCAATTTTTATGTTATCCCAGGGGAACTTACTTGCAAGGCATTCCACTGGTGATCAAGATCTTGATGGTGACCCTGAACTTGGAAGAAAAACTGATGGCTAGCTAAACCCCACCATGCATGGGGGCAGGAGCAGGTTTGGTGAAAGATGGCAGACCTAGTGGTAGAAAGGAAGAGAGAAGAAAGGTGGCTTAAGTACAATGAGGCACATGAAAGGGAGATGGAAAAGCAGTAGGATATATAGAGAGATGGTGTTGAGGAGAGAGATGGCTCATGAAGGATTTGGAGCTCACGCAGAAGGCATGGAGCCAGAGCATCTGGAACTCCCCCATTTGGGAAAGCATGACAGGGAACCCTCCTCAGCCTCACAAGGGAGTGCCAGCAGAGATGACCTGGGCCATGGGGCACACATCTGAATCTACCTAGAAACCTAGCCCTTGTGCTTGGTTTTCTAGTATCTAGTACATCCAATAGTCAGCAAGCTAATTTGGGAAGTAGGGAAGCAGGAGTAAGTCACATAGCAAGTACATCTATGGACAAGGAAAACATCTTCATTGTTGTTTGGAGGTACCTTTTCAGGTGCATCATCAGCACATAATTTGAGCATGCACAGAATTTTGGACTCACTTCTGGGAGTAGTACCACCACATGTAGACTATAGGAGTTCAGTTCAGTACTACTATTGGGACACAGGGAAGTACATCTTCTGGTCCACTTCTGGCTACAGGTGGAGGATCAGGGGGTATAGGTGGCTCTAGTTCTGGTGGATCTGGTGGTTCTAGAGGTAGAGGTAACACAGGAGGTTCTGGATCAGGTGGGCAGGGTCCGCACCAACCCCAAAATATTTACATGGAGATGTCTCTCCATCTTCTAGAGTATAGGGCATAGAAGATGTTGTTGAACATGTGCACATGTGTGAGATACTGTGGTGTGCACAAAAGGGATCACAACTTCTGAGCACAAGGCAAGTCAATTTGTAACTACATTACAGGGACGTGCACATAGTTGGTACAGGAAGTTTGACCCTGATCAAACTTGCATAGATTATGCAACATTAAAATATGTCTTCCTTAAAGAGTTCTATATCCCTGAATTTGAGCAGAAGAGTATAAGTGTGCTCAAGGATATTAAGCAGGGCACTACTGAGAGTGTCTGGGAGTATGATGCCCATTTCAAAACACTTTTGTCTAAGATTTCTTATGATATTCATGCAAGCCAACATGCACAATGGTTCATTGGAGGACTGATCACACCTTTTAGAAGGGTGTTGTCACATAAGACATACACTGATCTACGTGCAAAGCACTTGAAGCAAGCTTTGTGCACTGAGGTAGTTGGAAGTATAGACACTAGAGTCAGCCCATTCCTGGAAGCACAAGATTGCAGCTATGGAAAAGTAGTTGGAGAAACTATCGAAAATTCAGCACATGAGACGTGCACTGGGATTTGGTGTACAGACTGTGAAGTGGAAGGGCACACCAAGGATAGTTGTCCCCATACAGGTCAGTGTGTTCATTATTGCTAGACTGTGAGATATGTCATCTGAACCATGACACCAACCGCTGCCCATTATTACAATGCATGATAAGGAAGAATGTATCTTGCTATTGTAAAATTTTCTGGTCCATGACTCATGATATAGAAGACTGTAGGTTGATTGGTCAGATCCATGATGCTATAGATATTGGTGTGTGACAGACAGGAGTATCAGATAAATCTAAGGGTAAAGGTGAGCACCAGGATCAGGATCACAATCAAGCGTGCTATGATCAGAATGAGGGGCACTATGAAGGAGGATGTGGCAGAGGTCAAGGATACCATGGTGGATTGGGGGGTCGAGGCTGTGGTGGTGGATGAGGTGAGTTTCCTCATGGAACATGCTTTACATGTGGATCTCCTGACCACTACAGGTGTGAATGTCCTCAGAATATTACTTGTTCTTTTTGTGGGAAGATTCATAGCTATGAGGAATTCCCAGACCTATATGAGCATCTTAGCAAGCAACATAAATAGGAAAACAAGGGCACATGGATGGTTAGAATACAACACGCTGTGGAAAATCAGTGGATGCCAAAGTTGGCACTGGAACCTGAGGTATTACCTGTGAAGATTACTACATGTGCTGAAGTTGTGCATGCCAGAGAAGTGTTACATCAGAAGCCTACCATCACTAAGGAGGACATTTTGCATGCAAGGTATCTGGATCCTATGCACCAGAAGGAGGTTTATCAGGAGACCATGGAGGTACTCAGAAACCTTCAGGGGGAAATACAATGTTTAAAGGAGCAATCACGGAAGATGGAACAGAAGAAGGCAACAGAGATGGTCCAGTCAGATATTGATGACTTGAAGGAGGTATGCAAAATGTTGTGCCAGGAGAATATCATTCCATTACTAGGGAGTTGGCTAAAGGGAAACACTCCACACGCAGGTATTGAGAATGGATGTCAGATCCTGCATGCAAATCTTCCCCCTCATAGCTTAGATTATGACAAGGAGATCACTCTGAATGTTGTTGTGGATGGATGGCTCTTGAGTAATATATTGATTGACACATGCATGGAGGTAAATGTGCTTACTTTAGATGCATGGGTACAGATGGGGAGACCTCCATTGCAGCCATCTTCTAATGTATTGTTTATGGCTAATCGAACTAAGGCCACTCCCATCAGAGTTTTAAAAGATGCATCCATTACTATACAAGGGGCCAAGTTCACTGGGGACTTTGAGGTTTTAGCACTTGCAGAAGCAGACAGTTTCCCAGCTCTGCTTGGGCACCCTTGGTGCTATGCAAATAATGTTGATCTACAGTTCAACAAGGGATATATAAGTTTTGAGAACAAGGAGGAAAGAGTTATTATCCCTTTAACGGATGGGAAATATGTGCCTTATGTTGAGCCTTTGAGTGAAGAAGATTTGAATAGGATTTACGTGTCATTAGGGACCTAGTATGTGCCATTCGGGACCCAGAAAGTACTCGAGCCATCTAAGGAAGGAATCCTCCAGTGGGAAGATGCACAGTCTATTAGTGATACCACAAGTATTCTTGTGATAATTGGGCTCATGGAACTTATGAGATGGTTGGGCATGAAGTAAGGAGCACATTTGCATGTGGAGAAGCAAACCTCATTGTATTAGGAGGATAGGTAACAACTCTATACCTCGGTACACTGGAGAAGGAGACCCTACGGTATTCCTGTGTGCCATGGAGGAATAGTGGACAGACCAATTTGAAAGAAGAAATATGTTAGCATATACCCTATGTGGGACAACAGCACTGGTGGGTGGTTCACAGGGATAATCTTGTAGAATGGAATGAAGTCAGGATTTCTCTAACAACTCAGTTTTCCAGGAGCAATGCACCTACTCAAATCTGCACATATCATGGTAATCAACCTGTTCAGCACCATGTTCAGTAGTGTGAGAGGCTCTGGATAGAGGGGTAGGAAGCTTTACCACCTTCACTATGGGTGCACAAACTTTATTCCACTTTACAAGGTTGTGCACGTGCTTGGTATGTATATGCGGAGCTACATAGAGAGACTGGAAATTGGCAGGATTTGATTACAGGAATGGTCCAGAATTTTGACTACTTCTCTACTAAACCTCCAGTGGAAGAGGCATTAAGGGTTATAAAGTGCTTAACTATGGGAGACAGTGCAAAGGTGGAAGAACTCATTCAGGAGTTATTTGGTGAGACAGACTCAGGAGCACACTTTGATAAAGAAGAAGAGACAGATGCCACACTACTTAAGCACACTTGCTTTGAGAAAGAAAAAGGAAAGATGGTCTACATAGTGGATGATGAGGAAGTAGAAGATCTGGATATAGATCATTCAGTGGGTATGTGAGGTGTTAGACAGTGTGGATAAAAATGTGTGCATGCCTATCATGAACCCATGAAGACAAAAAAATTGAATATTGGTACGGATGTTGAACCTAAGGAGGCAATAATTGGGGATTATTGGTCTGACTCTGAAGTGGAAAAAATCATTGAGTTACTACATGATTTTCAGGACTTATTTCCTAGGGGCTACCATGAATTAAAAGGAGTGCATGAATCATTAGGAGAGATGAAGATTAAGCTTAAGGAAGGTGTGTGCCTGGTTAGGAAAAGACCCTACAGAATGAACCCTAACCTGTGCATAAAAGTTAAGGAAGAAATTGACAAGATGTTGAAATCTGGCATCATCAAGCCCCTAGAAGAATCAGAGTGGGTTAGCCCCATGGTCATCAGTATAAAGAAATATGGTTGGATTAGGATTTGTGTGGATTACAGGAACTGAATGTTGCATGTGTGATTGATCCCTTTCCTACACCTTTCACAGAGGAGATATTAGAAGGTGTTGCAGGGTGTGAAATCTATTCTTTTACAGATGGATTCTCTGGGTATCATCAGGTCAGGATTGCATAGGAGGATCAAGAGAAAACAACTTTCACCACTGAATGGGGAAGTTTTGCATATATTGTGATGCCCTTTGGTCTGAAAAATGTGCCTGTTGTATTTTTCATGCATAGTTGTTCAAGCATTCCAGGATTTTATTCACAACTTCTTATAGGTTTACTTGGATGATTGGATGGTGTATGGACTTGTTAAGGATCATTGTGATAATTTATGCTTAATGTTTGAAAGATGTAGATAATTAAGCATCTCTTTAAACATCAAGAAGTGTGTGTTTGCTACACCTTTTGGCACTTTGTTAGGGCACATCATCTGCAAGGAAGGTTTGTTAGTGGATCCAGCTAAGGTTGTAGTTATTGTAGGCCTGGAAGAGCCTACCAGTCAGAGTGAGGTGCGTGGATTCTTGGGTCACACTGGGTATTATAGAAAATTTATCAAAGGATATGCTAAGATTTCCACACCCTTGGAAGAGTTACTAAAGGGAAAAGGGACATTCTATTGGGGAGAACCGCAACAAGTGCACATTTGAGGCATTGAAGGAGAGACTTACTACAACACCTATTCTATGTTTTCCCTCATGGAACCAACCATTTCATGTACATGTGGATGCCTCTGGCATGGCCATTGGTGGTGTTAGCTCAGCCTAGAGAAGGTATTATAGATCATCCTATCTATTTTTGCTAGTAGAAAGTTGACTCCTGCAGAGCAGAATTATACAACTACTGAGCGTGAAGCCTTGTCAATGATCTATGCACTACATAAATTCAGACAATACCTACTAGAACACCATTTGTATTTTATACCGATCACATGGCATTGAAATACTTGGTAAACAAGCCCGTTTTACAGGGGCACATATGTCGATGGGTGCTCTTATTCCAAGAATTTGATTTCACAGTTGTGGTAAAACTAGGTAAAAGTAATTCTGGCCCAGACCATTTATCAAGAATTCAGTCAGGGGAGGACATGCAGACAATTGAAGATACAATGTCCAGATGCACAGTTGTATAGGTTACAACGCATGCCTTCGGAATTGGAGGATATTGTTGTCTTTTTATGTACAGGTATGGCACCAGAAGGAATGAAATCCTTAGAGAAGAAACAACTTGCAATTCATGTGGCACCTTTTATGTTGATCAGTGGTGACCTATACAAGTTAGGCCTGAGATGAAGTATTGCACCATCGGTGTGTACTAGAGCATGAGTGCATGGATATCATGGAAGAGGCTCATGGTGGTATTGCAGGTGGGCACTATGCAGGTGATGCCACTGCACGTGCAAGATTCTACTCACTGGATTATGGTGGGAGACCCTCTACAAAGATTGTAAAGCATATTGTAAGGTGTGTGATCACTGTCAATGCCTTGGTAAACCTGGGAAAAGAGATGAAATGCCTTTAAGACCTATTCCTAGTGCAGATCCATTTGAGAAATGGGCTATAGACTTTGTGGGTCCTATTTCACCAGCTGCACGTAGAACTAGATCGTGCTACATCATCACTTACACAGATTATCTTACAAGGTGGGTAGAAGCAACACCTACCAAGGATTGTACAACAGCTACAGCAGCCAGGTTCTTATGGGAAAATGTTCTTACAAGGTATGGATGCCCGCTAAGCTTGACAAGTGATAGGGGTACACATTTTTTGAATGAGACAATCAGGATACTATTGGATGAATTTATGATTGCGCACCATAAGACTACACCCTATCATCCTTAGGAAAATGGGACTACTGAGGCCTTCAACAAGATTTTGAGCCAGACATTGACAAAAATTTGTGATGTTGGAAGGAAAGATTGGGATGATAAAGTTTATGTCATGCTTTGGGCATATAGAACAACATACAAGAGGTTGAACAAGGCCACACCCTTTCAGTTGGTGTTTGGCGTAGAAGAAGTAGTTCTTCCTATGGAATTCATGTTACCTTCTTTACGTATTGCACACTGGAGGTCTAGCCGATGAGAAAGCATTAGAAGAAAGAATTGATAAATTGATACAGTTGGATGAGAGGGCATGCCATAACACGTTGGAGTCAGAAGAAGGAAAAGGCCAGGCAGAAGGCATGGCATGACAGGCACATCAGGGACAAAAAGCTTGAGATGGGACAGATGGTGCTTCTTTATGATTCTAAGTTTTTATGCCATCCAAGCAAGCTTAAAGTGCATTGGTTGGGACCGTATGTTATCACTCATATACTTGAATCAGGTGCTTTCTAGTTAGAGACTTGATGGAATATGGTTACCGGTTACTTCAATGGGAGTAGGCTGAAGCCCTACTATAAATAAGTCTTCTTGGTGTTTGTAATAAGGTAGTGTTGCCATTTAGAATAGGTTTTCATTTCTGTATTTCCTTAATGTATTTCCTTCTTATCGCTATGCTTTGTCAATTTAGTTTGGTGTTTTGTGTAATAAGCACGTTTGCACATTGGAAGCTAATTACCATTTGAAGTATTTTTATGTGCAGAGGACTGCACATACCATTGGTGTGGGGTGGTTATTCACAACTGGGTACACATGAGAAAAAAACTGTTACAGGTGCTAGTTAAGTGTGGAAAGGAGTTGTTAGAAAGGAGATTGCTCTAAAAATATGACCATAGATGAAGATAAATGAGGGAACAATATAACGTGAGGTAAGCAGTGGCCATGGAGACTACCAGGGGAAGGCACAAGTGGTGAGGTACTTAGGTGCATGGAAGTGCACTGAAGAGAATTCTGTAGCCAGAAGGTAGGAAGGTGCACTAGAAGGTTATAGCTGGGGTGTGAAGATGTACCATGTGGAGATTGTGAAAATGGTCAATTAATGAGAGGATTTTTGGTAGGTGAAGGAGCAATAAATGCACTAAATTTTTGAAAATATATATAAGGATGTGATGTGGGTTCATTTTTACCTTTGTCGATCACAAGTATTTGAGCGAGCTAAGTGAATGAGCTGAGTGAATCATGTTGAGGTGCGGAGTGTTGTGAAACTAGATGTGGAGAGCAGACTATTGTGTGGAAGAGGCTTGCGTCCCCATTGGTGAAGGGTTTGAGTGAAGCAAGAAGCATTGAGAAGGAGCTAGGGCACATGGTTTCAAGCTAGGGCACACAGATTCAAGCTAGGGTTTGAGTTTACTCGTTACAGACAAAAAAGGTGGGATTTTTATGATGGCACCGAAGAAAGCACCTGTAACAGGCATGAAAGGAAAGAAGAAGGTAGAATTTGAAGTTGAAATTACTCCCAAGAGTAATTTTTTAGAGATGCAGTACCCAGAAGGAGTAATAGTCAGACAAGAGTGGGATTCCCACATCCACAGATGCAAAATAAGTGACTACAACCACCGTACCACTGAAAACAAGGGAGAGTTGGATGCTTTGCTGAATAAGAAGACCAACAAGTGCACGGTGGAGGATATGCCAGTGTATGACGAAGCTGGGGAAAAATTACTGAAGCAGGTAGGAGTTTATCAATTATATGAGCTCCCATATTTTGGAAAATATGAACCCTTATACCAATGGCTGATGAGATGAGTCCATGAGGACTTCTTTTATTTCTTCGGATGAAGGGTTAGGATCACAACAGCCCTGGTTTTGACACTAACAGGATTGAAGGGCACAGGGGTAGACCTTGTTAGTGATCTGACTGATAAAGCAGTGGTCATAGAAACAAGAAAGGAGTTGGGGTATACCAAGGGTCCGCATGGAATGGACATTGATAAACTGAAGAAGTTTCCTGTGGTGCAGGTAGCCGCGCATCTGCTAACCAAGTTGAATGACCAAGAGAGATGGTCACAGGTAAACACCATGTGGCTTCACATTGCAAAGAAAATGTCTCAGGGAGTAGTATACAACTTAGCAGGCTATATTATAGACACCATTGTTGAGGAAGCATGCACAGGAGAAAAGATAAGTTTTGGCGCTATCCTACTTTCTCTTGTGTTTTTAGAAATTGGAGTGCTTGATGGGCCAAAGAACAAGATCTGGAGTACCCCTTGGAAAATAAGTCCCTCGCGGAGAGGTTTGAAAAATATTTATGTGAAGGATCAATGAGTGGGCCGTTTAAGTAGAGGGCATAAATGTGGTATGACTGACTTTGCATGGCATTTGAGGAGGAGTGGTGCATTCCCAAGGAGCTACCTTTGGTAGTAGGCAAGGCAGTACAGTTCAAAGTGTACCAACACTTTTGCATCGTGTGGTTTTCTATGAGGGATGGGACATGGATCCCATGGTGAAAACTACCCTATGCCTTCACAGTGCACTACTTCCAGGCCTCAGTTCACAGATTTACTGATGTGCGCCATCTAAAATTCAATGCAGACAAGGTAGACTATGACTACCACACCCTCAGGAAGACATATGTGTATCCAGGTCGGACTTCCTACATTGAGAGGCTCATTTCAGATGTCATAAGTATGAAGAAAGTAAGCTTAGCTATTGGGGATAGTGGAGCCACGCTCATATACCTTCAGCTTAAGCCTAAGCTGGAGAATAACAAGTATGTGGAGAATGAGTTCATGCTCCCAGGGCCGCCTAAGGGAAAACATACAGTGGAGAATGTGCCAGCTCCAAATCCTATGCAGTGACTATAGAGGTAGATGAGGAGGAAGAAGAACACAAAGATAGTGGAGGCTTGGATCATAGAGGCCGGAGGAAGCCCACAGATAGAGTGGAGACTGAGCGGGTGGATACTCCACCTCAGGTGCAAGAAGGAGATGAGGACTTGGATGTGGAAGCAGTCCATAAAGAGCATCACTTTAAGAGGGTATTCAAAAGAACAAGGACCCAAGGCACGAGAACTCCATAGCCTGTAAGAAGATCACCATGACTCTCCCCTCAAAAAGAGGCAAATTGAGAAGAAGAGGAGAAAGCTAAAGCTGAATGAGGAGGTGGAGGAGTCTGCAGAGAGTGTGCCTGGAACCCTAGTGCAGCCAGAAGATATGGAGGATCCCAGAGATGAGGACATGAAGGATGAAGAGGAAGGTGTGAAGGAGGCATAAGAATCAGAGCATGAGAAACCTCACGTGCATGACACTACTCAGGACGTCGAAGGGCCAACTCCAAACCTTGGCGCTCAGGTTCCTAAGGGGCCAAGAACAAGGAGAACAAGTGGAGAATATGTTGTGCCGAGTATAGGCTATGCTGAGGACACAAACAAAATTTTCTGCACCTGTTTTCAAAACACAGTGGACCTGAAGGAGTTATATGGGTGGGAGCTAATGGACCCAGACATGGCCACTATGCATGCAAGGAAACAATTGTCCTGCTCCATGTAGACTCACATGGACGAGTCATATTTTGATGTATGTGAGGATTCTTGTGTTTCAAGAAGAGTGAAGAAGGCATGTCAGAGCAGGCACATGACTATAAATCCCACTCTCATGTGTGATGAGTAGGTGAGAAATTAATTGGTTAAGATATCTACAGAGGTGGCACGAAGGAATATCGATAAGGCTGCCACTATTAGAGAGTTATTTGAAGATAACAAGGCAAAAACTATAGAAATAGCGCATCTGAAAGGAGAGAAGAATCTAGAGTAAGAAAAATAATGAGGCATTCATTAGCATGGAAAAAAAAATTGGTGACTATGTCTAGAAAGTAAGACCACATCTAGAGTCCAAGGTACCTGAGAAGTTTCCTTCAGCTATGTATTATGTGTGCACATTAGCATATTTGGTGCTTGAAGATGGACCGATTTGACTACCAGTGCCAAAGGATCCTGAACAGGAAGTAGAGAGAGCAAGGGCCTCCGTGGTTAGAAATATTTCATCTTATGAGGCATTAATCCAAACTTTACAATATGAGCTGAAGAAAGCAGATCAAGCTCTGAACATATGTGCAGCACCAGAAGCAGTGATCAAGATCAGGAGTATAATAGAAGATAATAAAGTTCTAAAGGTAATGAAGGATGAGACTTTAGGGTGCGCAAAAATATTGGCATTAGTAAAACAAAAGCATGAAGCCCTTGCAACAACAAAAAACCCACATAAGGAGAGGCTGGATGAGATTGGAAAGCTCATAGTGCAAAAGATGGATCTTCTGGAGGGAAGGATGTCTTTTATGGCCAATGTTGTCCTAGTACTGCGGAATGAAAAGGAAGAGATAACCCAGGATGATTTGGAAGCCATCTCCACACACATTCCAGAGAATACAAGAAACGTGATGGATGACTGGAAAACATTGGAGGCTGAGATTAAAATAGAATATCCAGAGTTGATCTTCCCAATTGATTCTTTACATTGTTTCCATTATTATTGTTTATTGTTTGGGATAATCAGGAGAAGCCCCATTTCTGGGATGGCAATGTACATTAGTGTGGGGTAATGTTGAGCAGAAAGAGTATGACATTAAGGAGAGGGCACATAGAAGATTCACACGCAGGAATAAGGCACATTTGAAGGCGTGGAAGGATAGGAAAGGAAACGCTCACTAAGACAAGCTGATTTGGGACTTAGCCATTTTTATGGTTACGGGCTATTTTTGGAGATAGCGTGTAGAGCACACAATGGGATGGAGACTTGCGCAACACGAAAATGCCATTTTAAGGATGAGTGTCTACTAAGAACCATGCATGAGTTCAAGATAATAATAGGATTACTATTTCCAGTTAACTATAGGAGATCTATTATTAGAGCACTTTCATGTGTTCATATTATTGTAAAGGCACATGGTTATTTTCAGCATGTGACTGTTATCCAAAATGAGCCCCTGCTTATTTTGGCTAACTTGCCTTCATTCTTTCCTTTCTTGTGCTTCAAATTCAAATTTCACACATTTTAAGCACTCAAAAGATTCTGGAAATGGCTTCATCATATAGGATTTTTCTTCCCCTTTCCAGAAAGGTAAAAAATTCCTCATAACTCCTTGTAATTTTCGAGTTATGGCTCGATGGGGTTTGGAGGGGAAATTTTCCTTAGACGGGCCTACAACTAGTGAAAAGATGCCACGTGGTAGGGTGGAGCGGTAGGCATCGGGAGGATTTTGGAGTTTTTTGGCGCTTTGGTCAAAGGGTGCAAAGGAAAATTTTGGCTTGCAGGCTCGAAAAAGGAAGGAAACAGGTCGGCGGAGGCGTAGAGAGATTTGGGAAATTTTTCCCTTTTGGCTAAAATGCTCAAAGTCAAATTTTAGCCCGTAGGCCCGCCAAGGAGAGAATGGAGAAAAAGGCTCGTGGATCATTTTAAGGTTGACACGTGTCAAGGCAAAGCGGTGGAGGCGCGGAGAGATTTGGGAAATTTTTCCCTTTTGGCTAAAATGCTTTAAGTCAAATTTTAGCCCGCAGGCCCACCAAGGAGAAAATGGAGAAAAAGGCCCACGGATCATTTTAAGGTCGACACATGTCAAGGTGGAGTGGTGGGGCACAGAGATAAAATGGGAATTTTTTTGAATATGAAATTTAAAACGAAATTTCGGCCCAAAAGCTTGCGGCCCCATCAGCGAATCTGAGAGCACCACGTGTCCACATCAAGGCAGAGTGGCGGACCTGTGGGGGTTTTTGGGAAATTTTTCCAAAAGTGCAAAAAGTCAAATTTCAGCTCGTGGACCCGTTTTCAAAATCTGATTTTGCCACCAAGTGTGCCCTAATTCATACCTCAAAATTTGAACCCAAAATTTTTGCCCTAATTTTTCCCTAGATCTTCAGATGGGCATATCTTTTGATCCAGAGATCATATGTGAACAAAATCAGAATTTTTGGAAATATCTCGAGCCCTTCTATGCATTGGAGACATAAAAACATAATTTTTTACAGGTTTTGATGGAGAAAAACATCTTTCACGCTTTCAATGCATGTCAGATTGCTCCAAACAGGTTGTTTTTTGCTAGATTAGCCATTGTTTTCATTTCCCACATGCCAAGGATGGAGAATCAGATCGATTTGATGGGGGAAACCTTGAAATGTCTTCTCATGCCAAAAATGAAAGATCAGATTGCTTTGAAGACAATATTTTATTTTTTTCACCGTTTTTTGCTTCCCCAGCATGCAAAGTAGAAAAGAGGAATCGATTTGATGGGTTCCAGGCTGATTTGAAAGGGTTAATGGTGGGTGGTTGAGGAAAAGGATATAATTTGCTTCATCCTCTGTTTTCTCTCTCCTTGCTTCAGCTATAAATGGAAAGGATTTGATCCTTTGTTTTGTTGGACATTTTGCTCTTGCAAGCTCCCATTTTCTCCGTAGTAGGCGGATTTGAAGGAGTTTCAGACCTCCCATACAAGCTGCAACATGTATTTTTGCCTCTCTACCATTGTAATGCATTGCATTAAGCTTGGGAATGATAATGTATGTTCTGTGATTGATCTTCTAATCCTCTCATGCACTTATTATTGTCCTCTGATCTTTCATTATATTTTGGCAATCTGTGCATGCTTTGTGTTGCATTCTTATGATCTGTGGCTACTTTGAAATGCAATAAGTTCAACACTCCTTTGGTGTATCACCTTTTTTGTTTTGCTTAGTTTTGTTTCCATTTCCATGCATTTTCTCAACCCTGTCTCCTTGGTAGTTTTAGAGTAGGATTTTGAATCAAACCTCTGTAAATTGCATGCATACACCTAAACAGAGGAGTAAAAACCATCTTTAATCTGGAGATTTTTCCCCAATTACAAAGGTCTCACACTTTGGGAAAACTCAATGTTGTGCATTCACATCGAATTGACCATTTGTCTATAGCATATTTGAGGTCATTTTGGGGGTGTTGTGAATTTGCACTAACAGTGACCTATTTTGGGAAGTGCGTAATCGGTTAAGGGAAAATATCCATCCCTATAAGTATGTATTAGTCTGTGTAGTTAGAGAGAGACACTGTGTATGAGTTATTGTATAGTTATGTTGTCGGATCTAATGCACGCATAAACTTATGGTAATGTTATATGATGTAAGAAGCTTCTATGGTTTGCATTGTTTAATATAATGGAGTATATTGGGTGGATAAAGTATTAACATGACTATAACTCATTCTTGTATGATCAATCTTGCCATAGTTATTGTTTAATTCATGATTCTTTAAGATCTAGATCTGGTTATGCACTATTGAATGATTATGCTCTGTGGAATGTTTGTACTTATTATGGTTATGAATAGGGTCTATCTTCAACATGTTAACATCCTGCACAAACATCTCTAAAGAGGGGCTTGGTCACTTTGCGTGCTTTGGGTGAGTGCTTAGCTCAAACTGAGTGATGTACCAACGTGCCTGGGTTACTCGTGATAGATTTTAGGCGGCATCGTATAATGTAATTTTGATTAGCTTGAATTGGTCGTTGAAAATAATTTTGAGCTCGATCACTGTGGATAGCTCACCGAGCTAAAATATAACTCGATCCTTGCATGCCTTGGTTAATAGCTCGACTCATAAAATATAGCTCAATGTTGATCCTTGATAGGAAAATCAATTGTGGTGGTAAGCCACGTGGTGGCTTGAGGACTCACGACGTCAGCGATAATAAATTAGTCCTCACGGCGGTTGGGCTCCCTACCGTCACAAAAGTTGAACCTCTTGCTGCAACCACCATTTTTTATGCTTGACGAAGATCGGAGGTCGATAAACAAACAAAACAACTCTCTCTTTTTTTCCTTTTTTCCAGTTGCCACCTTTTCCACGTGTCACATCCAGATTTGACTGTTGACCAAGGTTGACTTTTCAAAAGACCAATCTTTGACCAGCCACTCAATGTGCATACGATCTCCATTTTCGACGTTCAAACAGTCATCAGAAAGCTTTCAAAGTCATATTCTACACTGTAGTGATCTTGGGAGATTTAGGGAACTTTTGTCCTCTGCATAATATCTAGATAAAAAAGAACCACAAAATATGGATCCCTATTAAGGTAGAGATTGAAAACTCGGGCCAAAGGGGATGACAACTATATGGTGATCAATTTCCAAATAGTCTTCTAGGCCACTTGAATTGAAATTTAGATATAGTGAAGGAGAGGAATGAGTTTAAGTAGATAACTATGGATATGGTTTTCTTTTCTTCCTACCTCATATAATTAGTATGAAATAACCCCATATTAGGGGCCACGGAGGTGGGGGGAAGGGGGTCATCCACTTTATATTGATTGCAACTGGAATATGGGATAGAATACCATACCATTGGGGTGGACCTAAAGGAGGGCTAAGGAAGAAAACTACCAATAAACTAGAGGTTGAAGCATTGGGGGAGAGGGGGGGTCATCATCCCATTATATTTACTACAGCTAGAATAGGGGATAATGTACCACACAATTGGGGCAGAGCTAAAGGAGGGCTAAGGAAGTAAACTACCAAGCAACCAAGAGGCTTGAGCATTGAGGGGGGTGCAGGAGGGAAAGAGAGGGTGGGGGGGAAGATTCATCCGCAATATATTGACTGTAATTAGAATATGGGAGAGAGTACAGTACCATTGGGGTGGAGCTAAAGGAGAGATAAGGAGGCAAGCTACCATGTAACCAAGAGGCTCAAGCATAGCCTATAGGAACTAAAATCTATGTTTTTGAGGAAGGTACTATAAGCCTGAATCTAGGATCTACTTGAGAACACACCTAAGGGTTTAGGAGGGTATTTAATCTAAATAACCAAAAACAACTATTTACCTTATTGGAATCTTTATTTGAAAGCAAGAATGTGTATCAAAGTAAAACTTTCACTTTTTAAAACGAAGTGCCTACATATCTACCTCCAAAAATGGTTATGTAGACACTAACACGATAATTTCTTAGCTATTGTTAAAATTGTGTGGGATGAATATGTCCAAAATCTGAGGCACATGGGTGTGAATCATAGGCTATCTTGCATGTTGAGACAATTGATGGGATGAAGGCATCCACAATCTGAGGCAGATGGCTGTGAATCCTTGGTTATCCTAGTTATTGTGGAAATGTGGTGGGTTGACAGCGTCCCCCATCCAACTTACATAATTGCCTTCAGAGAGAGTAGTGTGATCCTTCTAGGATCGATGATAATCTAAAAGTTTCAATGGAAGAGTTGAGAGATCAAAAAATAAAAGGAATCTCATGGAAAATGCTTGTGTGTTCATCATGTGTATAGCATGTTATTTCCTTGTGTGGGATGTATTAGAAAGCACCTTGATAACAATTCCAAAGAGGAATTATAGGAAAAGAATTAGTGATGGCCTTTTGAAAAGAAAAATGTTCACGAAAATTTCATAAACACAAAGCAATGGTGCTGCAATTTTTTACAAAACAAGTGGCATCACTAAAAGACAAGTTACAGGTTTTGGAATAAATCCACAGTAGGTACACAAGTGACTCTCTAGAAGTTTAAAGCCAATATGGGGTAGGCGTGGGGGAGGGGGTGATGTCTAAGATGGATGTGATAGTTGTACACAAATTCAGACTTAGCCACCGAGTTAAAATGAATGAAAAATAGGTATTACAAAAGGGATCTCAGTCCTACATTTTACACTATTTTACCTATAGAAAATATGTGTCGTAAATCTTATCTACTATTGAGAGGGATGTAGAACTTAATTCATATATTATGTTTTAGTATCCTATAAGTGAGAGTAAGCTATATAATATTTTAGTATCCTACAATAGAAGTTAATTCATATATTATATTTTAGTATCGGGTGGTGGGATGGACCACAATTACAACTTGCAGCAATTGAGATCTTATTTGTTAAAGCTTTGTTGAATGACATTGTGTTTCCACTCATACATCTACATGTCATTAACATATACATGGCACAACCCACATATTTCATAAAATAATATAAATTTTAAAATACAAGGAAAAGACCACATCATGCAACATGAGTAAATGACAATGTCATTGAATCCAACTAGGCTTTATAACATGAATCCAAAGAAAAAACAAAGGGGAAAAGACTAGTTATGCACATGTTTAATTAAATGCCATCTATTACAACCATCATCTAGGCTGAAATTGCAAAAGATAGGTAGAAGTTAACATAAACCAAAACAACTACTAAAATATAAAAGATTGTACGCCATAAATTAAATAGAGAACCATCTAGGTTGAGGGCTTTATAATGTATTAGAAATGAGAATTACATATTTCGCATACACATAACTATAAATAGTTGATCTACTACTCAGACTACCTCTATGATGATTATTGGCATTCATATTAAGTTGTCCCAACACTAGAAAATCAACTTAGACAACTTAGACATGCATTACAAATTAGACAACTTTTATATGGATGAGCATTGAAACTTCAAGGCATGAAAATTACATGATCATAAAGCTATAATATATCTTACATGCTACACAAATCTATTTAAAAATAATACCCAACTATGAACAATTTTTCGTCATTCTCCCCATATTGGTCCTGCTCTACATTTACAGAATGCATATACAACACACACGACCTTTTTCTTTATCTCCTGAAATTCAGTCTATGATTATGAGTTCACCCAAATTTAGCATCAACACAAGTCTAGCTACAAGGAATCCCAAGTAATAATGCATCAAATGGCAATCGGAAGTTTTCATAAGATTTTCAAACTTGTTTTACTGTATCAAATTTAGTATTGGATTTA
Source organism: Taxus chinensis (assembly GCA_019776745.2). Classification (NCBI taxonomy): domain Eukaryota; kingdom Viridiplantae; phylum Streptophyta; class Pinopsida; order Cupressales; family Taxaceae; genus Taxus; species Taxus chinensis. The sequence goes on from CM034152.1 coordinate 695,537,649, forward strand.
TCGATTAGTGACGAATTACATTGGTTTCAAATTGGCAGTGATCTAATTATTGATGCTTATGTTCATAACAAGGGAAAGCTTAAAAATGCTATAGCTCGTCTCTTACATATGTGTGTGTGACAACCTTGTTCATTGGATGTACAGTTGCGTGATGACATTGTTCATTTCTGGGTGGTTTAACAGTTGTTTTCTCATTCTATTAGATAAACTTGAATAAACACATGAACAACGACAATGAGCCATTTCTTAATGACCTGACTCCTAAGAATTTAAATGTCCCTTACGGCATTGTCCCTCCATAGCCTTTGAAAAGTGGGGAGTTTCCGAAGTCTCTTTTACATCTTCAATAGCTTTAGAAAAATTTAATTAGAAACACATCATGCCTAAGCTTAAGGATTATTTGTTTGTGGTAAATATGTAAATATGTAAATATGCCTTGAATGAATTTATTTCCTAAATTGTTTTCTATGCTTACATTTAAACAAGATAGCAGGTGGCTGCTTCCTTTCTGGTTCCAAAGAAATGGATGGCTTAAATTGGATCAAATTATCCTTTAGACTAGACAATTCTTTAATTGTTTTCTCATTTTATTATATTAACCTCAAGAATAATTGGAGAACAATGAGCTATTGAATCATTTTTCTTCCATTCATTTGACTTAATAGTGAGTGATTGAAATCCTTTTCGTTCAATAAACTGCACTCAAGCATCCTCAATAACTCCTTTTGTTGCATTGTCCCTTCATAGCCTAAATTGTGGAAAATTCTCCTCTTCGTCAAAATTTTTAAAAATTAAAAAAACATGCATTGTACCTAAGATAGGTATTTCTTTTTTTTTTTCTCGGTTAAATTTGTCAAGCTCATAATCTACTTAATCCTAGACTGATCAATTTGTTTCCTGGATTATTTCCAACGCCTATATTTGCATTGGCTAGTAGGGTGGCATCTTCCTTCTTGCTTCCGCAAAAATGAAACAATTGAATTTGATTAAATTCAACTTTAGACAAAATGTCTCTTCAGTTATAATGTCGAGCTTCCAATTGGGGCCACCACAAGATATCATGCTTTTAATAATGTTACAAGTTTTCCTATCGTTAGATTTTGGATTCAATAGCATGGAAGACTGTAGAGATTCATTTTTCATTTTCAATTATACCTCTACCTGATGCGCCCAAAATTTTTTTAGTTATCAATTGAAAACTAGTCTTCTAGAGGTATAACCCATTATTCTGAGAGTTTTATAGGTTTTCTCCCGTTGCGTTTTTCACGAATAGGAAATGGCCCTATGGAGGATGGATTTCAGTTTTTTTCTCAACAATTGCTGCATAAGTAAGATTCAGAACGAATGTCTCATGGTATATTTACATTTTTCACCCCGCTACTATCTTCCCGTAGTCGACATTTAAACTACCCTAAGGTTGTACAGGTATGCATACCTAACCAAATTTGGATAGCAAATAAAAAACGAATATATAGGTTGCATCCCCTTACACAACTCTAAACATGTTGTCTGCTATGTACTTTTGGGCACACATCCCTCTTAAAATATACATTAGAAAAAAAAATAGAAGTGCAGTTTTTTTTAATAAAAATTATAAAGTAAAACAAAAACAAAGAAGAAGTTAAATAACAGCCCTAGCTTTATCTCACATTGTCATTTTATTCATTTAACTTTTATCTTCAACTGCCACTCTTCTCTTTGCAATATTCATAACAAATAACCTTTTTCAGCAAACAGCAACAAGCAAAGATTCTCAGTCAACAAACAAAGTTTGATTTATCTTGGTTCATGACTCGTTTATTACTTTTGTTAAATTTTATATGACAACTACATGGTTTGTTAATTTGGATAAGCATATGTCAACAAATAGTTGTCGAACACTTTATTATTATGTTTATTTTTTACCTACATACATGTCCATGTAATAATGGTATATAATCCATAAGCTACTATATATATTATTAGTAAAATACTACACACATAATATATTTAAAGTCTAGTGCTCACAATGTTTTGATAGAATACCAAAAAAAACTAGTATGTTATTGTTGGGGCCACACAATCTTAGTTCAAAACAACCCTATGCAAAAAGGTCAGAAAACTTAGGAAGTCTATGACATAATGAGGAGGTGAATTTGACCCCTTTTCAGATTTTAGGACAATTGCTTCACTTATTTTTAGACTATTTATTTCATACTAAAAATATCTATACAAAAATAGTCATCCAAATGTAAAAATCAAATTGTTGTAGCTTACTCTTAAAAATTGCCACAGTTTTGTAGATTACTCTCGGTTTCAATCATGCTTCATTTACACTAAAGCACCATATGTGTTTATTGTGTTCATTTCATTTAACATGAATGTGTTGTCCACAAGATTTCCAATAATATCCTATCAGCTCCTATCCCTATGTGAGACCTACATGAATGACATGTGAAACAAAGGAACAAGCTAAGGTCCGACAAGAAAGACACTAACTCAAAGGCTTTGAGCTTGTAATAATGTACACCTTAAGATACAATTTTGTAGAAAAGTATACCTACATCAAGAAAGTTGTTGGCTTAATAGTCTTCAACCCCATCATCTACATTTTAGGGGAAAATATACAACTACTAAAATTGGATTAAAACTACCTTAAAAATAGTTACATTTAATTTTATCAATAGAAAAACCCTTATTCATGTATAGGTACTAAATATTTAGTATTCACTAAAAACTAGAAATAATAAGTATGAATTCTTCGGACATACCTTATTAGTGAAAATATCAAATCACTATCAAGCAACAAACCACCTCCAACCCTTTCATCGCAAAAAAAAATCCCCAAAGTTTATAGGGTGCATCACGAATTCAAATTTTCTATTAGGACTACAGATCCAAGGAACAAAATGCTTAGTATAACATCACCAAAAAATATATTAAAAAATGTTTAAGAAAAGATAGGAAAAATAAAAAAGAAATAACTCATAAAGAAATGGCTGATAAGAAAAATATGACCTTATAAAGTAAAAAACAAAACTAACACAAAGCAAGTTTAAAAATGTCAAATAACCTTGCAAAAGTGGAAAAAAATAGCAAATAACCCTCACACTCCCATATTCTAAAATTCTAAATTAAAGAAAACTATAAATTAATTTGCATCTAGAGACTAAGTATTAGGAAGTCATAGGCCATGTACTACTTATTCCACAACAAATATTATATCAACCCGAACTGTACCATAATGCCTACTAGACGACTTGTACAACTATACAGTGTAGAGCCTAGCAAATAATTTGATATGTATCTTGCAATGTAACGTTATATGGAAATGAACAAGAAAAGTCATAAATTTGAACAACAATATTCAAAATTATACACTAAATTCATGCTAATATCTACAAACTAGATGGAACTCAAGGTCTTGGGCTATTGGTGAGTTACAAGTAGTTTGTAATCATCAACCCAAGTTCATTCCCATTGAGTTCATTGGATGCTTTCAATAAGTGGCCATGGGGACACCTTGAGGTAGGGTTCGAACTTCTCCATATGGACCAAGTGGAACATAGCGGGGTGCTCCGAATGCGGATCGCTTGGTGGACATTAAGGACCCAATCCCACCCCTATGTCCCACTTAGAGAAAGTGCTCCTCCACCACTCTAGTTCATAAGCTCTGGTATAATAAAAGTGTTTACCATCCAAATTTTGGTAAATTGAACTTTGATGGAGCCTTAAGGGGAACCTATCTTTTAGGGTGGGGTGTCTTATTCGAAATGATATGGGTAAAGATGGTGAGTTAGTTTCCTTCCATTTGTTAAAAAGGAACCTGTAATCAAGTTGACGCATAAGCTCACACTCCTCTTCGGCATCAAACCTTAAATGCAACAGTGGTATTTCTCAAACCTTCTTTATCGAATGGGGATTAATATTATTACTCCAGCCATCAAAGACTGTAAAGCCCCAAAATGGAAACTTTGATTACTACATATCCAATGCGATAATTTTCAATGTACTGGCCAAATTGGAGTCATGGGAAAACAACATTCTACCGTGAGGGTAATCACCATAGCGGATTTCCTAGCCAAATTTTGGTGATGACTTAAGTCTTTTCCTCTTTATCAACTAATGATTGTGCAGACTAAGACAAAGGGCTTGGCCTATATTGGCAGAATGATGCTCTCTCATCCGCGGTGGATTAGACTTCTGGAAGACATGTGATGGCATTCGCTTTTAATTCTCACCTAGCTCTCATTTGTTAATCATGCTTTCAATTCCTGTTTCGGCTTTTGAGTGTTTGCCACATTGTAGCGATGGATTTCACTCCATTTCTAGGGTTGTTTTATGTGGACTAAACGCAAAGAAATTTATTATTCGAGGTATACTTGATTCCACTTGGTAAATGTGCCTTTGTTATCTTGAATCCCTTATTTTAGTAGGGCTTTAAAATAAGGCATAATAGGGTTTTGACATAATTTGAGAAAGCAGGTCATCAACAATAGATCAATGCTCAAGATTGCCTGTGATTTAGATGATTCAAACTGTGTTGCTGACTTGGTGAATATAATGCAGAGGTGGTCAATATTGCTTTACGTTTCATCTTTCAAAAACACTTGGTTGGCCAAGTTCACCAAGAGGCGGTATGGGGGTTTACTGTCAAGCCCTCCTGAATTTCATGCTTGAAGGGAGATTGTGGGCTCGAAAGGGGTGGCCAGGGAGTTGGATTGAGAAATTGCAGAGGAGAAATAAGATTTTGTGGAGGTTTGTCGTTGATGTGCCTGTGAAATACTAGGTAGAGCGTAGAAGGAGCTTTTCATCTCGCAGCTTGACCTGGAGGATTGGACAAACCCATTGTAAATTGATTCTAGAGTACATGGCTCGTCTTCAGGATACGAGGCGGTATCGGATTACCATCTCCTTCTACAAACCTCCCATCTGTAAGAACCAGTCCGATGATTAGCTCCAGGAATACCATTTTCAGTACTGTGGAAGGGAACATTAAAAGTCCCAAGATTGAAATTGTCGATGTTTCAAATTAATGGCATAAGGTCAAGCTAATATAGTACTTTCTTACATACACACACACACATATATACACATATACATATACATATGGCATACATATATATATGTGTTATCTGTGTATGTAATGTTGTGTGTGTGTGCTGTTGATAACAAGTTGTTGTTGAATTGTTTTAAGTGTTTTTGATTTTTCTTTTCAAGGTGACATAGCCTTTCACATATGTCAATACAATTCACCCTGAATCAATGATTATCTTGAATTTGGTTTTTGTATCAGGGTGGTATTGTAAACCATCCCTGATAACTTCAAGTTTTTACCTATACATATTGAAAGCAAAAGGAGCAGCAGAATCCCAAAATCCCCACGGGTTACACGTAGCTCAACTGATAAAAAAAATGTTTTTCTTAGGCAAAAAATATCAGTAAAAACTAGGCTACAACATTACCTAATCAAATGGCCCGATCACAAATAATGTCAGGTACAGCCCTACGCATGTTCTATATTCTACCAAACTGCAACTAGATACCCTGAGAAGCACTTATCCTCCATGTGGATTTCAGTAATAAATACAGCCTGAGTTTAAATAGATTGGTAAAGATTGGCACCATTTTCCTAATATAACCATCTGTACTAAGGACAATGGGTAAAGCCTATTAAAGAGGTTTAAATGTTTAGATCTTTTGAAAAGATCAAAGGCATTAGGGTCATTCGGTACCGGTCTTTTCAAGGATGAAAGTAAGATTACATAGTTCGTGTATCTTGTGAACAAACCTGGGACATACTTAATACCTGTTCACTGCATTCAAATCTTCATTTGTCAGTATCGATGACATTGTTTTCCACCGCTTGTACATCACGAGCACATGACCCATTGCATAGAGCGAAACTAAAAGATCCAAATATCGTACATGATGATTTGGAGGAATAAGTCCGCTCCAAGTGGAGTCAGTTGCAATCTGGATAGTTACAAAGAGGATGCATTAACAGTAGTCCTTATGGCTTCACTCTTTAGATAATGGGATCTGTGAGCAATAGAAATCTCAATATTAACATCTAGATTTTGGGGAAAAAATAGTCACTTCGCACCATTTATCATATTTGTCTATAAAGTATTTTGAAAAGAGAGCAACATCTGATACAAAATCCTAAACCTTATGCAAAACATACTCAAATAAAAGACGGGAATCTAAATGAGGTAGCTAGTTAATGCAGAAAATATAAACACGCTAAAAACTTAAAGGAGATAAAGCAAGCTAGCTAATGCAGCACATATTAAGGAAATGATAATATACTGACAATGGGGGAAATCCTTTATGCAAAACATACTCAAACAAAAGACATGAATCTAAATGAGGTAGCTAGTTAATGCAGAAAATATAAACACACAAAAAACTTAAAGGAAATAAAACAAGCTAGCTAATGCAGCACATATTAAGGAAGTGATAATATACTGACAACATGGAAAATCCTTAACAATGATGGTTAGTGCAGAAAACATTAGAAAATCAATTTGAAAAATAACTGTCTGGGAAAGCATTTTTATACAGCTACAGCCAAAACCCTAAGCCATGTATCTGCCATACATTGGTAGCAGGCTGAAACCTTAACAAGGCTAGATAATGAAGAAAATATTAGGAAATTGGTGTGAAATGTATTCCCATAAGATATTTAAAACCGGCAGCGACGTTTAACACAAGACTGTAAACCCTCTGAAAAACGTATTGAAATGCATGACGAAAATCTAAAAAATGCAACAAATATAAACACATACCCAGAAACTGAAGGGAAATAAAGCAATTAATGTAGCGAAAAAATGTAAACATAGATATGTCGAGTAGGTGTAAGTTATTTACACTAAAAATTTAAAATAGAAGAAGAAACTTGTCTCGATGTTCCTCTGCTTGTTCTCCTGCCTCCCCTGCTGCTACGATGCATAACCCTAAAAAATAATAACACAAAAATGCATATCAAAACAACACAGAGGTACCAGCATGGCCACGCTGAAACGAAACCCTTACCCCAAAAACTAACATATAAAATCTTAAAACAAAATTAAACCGTACGAACTATCACAGAGTACTAGAAAACAATCACAGAGAAAAATGAAACTAATCACAGAAAACTATTTAAAAGACATTCTCAAACAATCCCACCAAAATAAACAGCATAATTCAATATCATTCACCGTGATATCAAAATTATTGTAAAATGCAGAAACATTCTAAAATGCAGAGACGGAGAACATGAAAACGAATATATATAGAGAAAGAAATAAAGAGAGTGCAACGGATAGGGATTCCAACGGCTAATAATCAGCAAAAGATTCCATGGCAAAGGGAGCAACTTACCTAGGAAGGAATGAATCCAGAGGAAAATTTTCATACAATGCATGTCTCCACGGAGAGATTCGAACCCTGACAGCTCATTTTCCTGCTTCGAAACACCAAATTTTATTTTATTTTTAACTACCTTAGAAAGGATCGGTCCCATGGATGGGTTTTCAGTCTGTGGACATTAATATCTAAATAAATAAATAAATTTACCTTTTTGTCTTATGAATTACTTCAACTAAGCCGCTTATCGAAGAGCTTTGGACTCCTATTTTAAATGTTTAGGTAATTTTGTGGAATAAGTGTTGGATTTTGCAAGACGTTGAGGCGTTTTTAGTCATTTTTTAATGTATATTCAAAATTTGACCGTCATATATATCGTGCTATAGATAAAGACACTGATTACAAGAAACATCTATACAATTATAAATTTGTGAATTTGTGAGATTCATGACAAATATAACATAAATGAAATTGGAAATTTTGGAATGTAAATAAAATAATAATAATAGAATTATCTTAATATCATATTAAGAAAATATAAATATATACATGTCTCATTGATAAAATAGAAATATCTATTAATTTTGATTTTAAATTAGTTTTGTTTGATTTCTTTTTTAGATTTATTTGATTTCTTTTTTAGTTGTATTGTATTGATTTTGATTTGTAAAATTGGATCTTTTATTTATCTCATTTCTTACAAAGCTGAAATTAGAAGATTGGCCTTACAACCCTGGAAGGAAGTTGGAAGTTGGAAGTTGGAAATGGAACTCATTTTCTACATAATTACAAGTTTGCACAAGCGAGTCATTTCTACCATTTTCTTCAAGTTTATTTTTAAATTGTAATTTGAAATTTTGTTTTAAGATTCTCATAAACTTTAATGATGTTTATGGATCTTCAAATTGATTAGTGCAACATTAATTTTTAGGGGAAAAAAATGAATATGTGAAAAAATATGAAATTGATTACTCCAATTTATTATTCATAATTAAATAAAATTCACATAACTATGAGAGAATATTACAAAGAACATCAACATCCATATAAAATTTAACTCGATTTATGTATTTTGAAATAGTTATTATTAAAAAAAATTGACATGCATATTAAATTTTAAACATCAAATGATAGCCATATAATTTTCTACACCGCCAAACAATATTACTGTGACATGTAACATTGAACATCGAAATCCAGCACTGATTAAGATAGAGGAGCAAGCTAAATATTTTGAGTACATAGAGAGAGAGAGAGAGAGAGAGAGAGAGAGAGAGAGAGTATGATATTTTAGCACTAATCGGGATCCATAAATTTTTATTTTTCTTTGCAGAGACAAAATAGAAGACTTTAGCGGTAGCAAAAACAAGGTCCCATGAATCTCAAACAAAATGATGAAAGGAAGAATTGGGAGGGAAACTCAAAGAGATATGTTGAGTGGTTGAAAAAATCCCAAAAAAAATAAGCAGTTGATTTTCTTTTGTGCCCCCCACTACTTCATGGGGTTGAAGAGCCTCTCCCTAAAATATAGCTACTCAAATTTTTTAGGGCTTTTGCTAGGTTTAAGTAGTTGTTAACACACAAAAGTAGCACCCTTGATTTGATCATGAAAGATCAATACTTTTGGTGAACATGGGATTGCCTCCAAGTGTGGGACTTGCATCTTGAGACAAACCTCCAAAGAAAGTTGGTTCCTCTACCTATCTAACCTAACATTGCTAACATTACCTCTAAGTCAATCTATACTAACACATCCAAGGGACCAAGGTTAGAGAGGTGCATGGAAATGAAATCTTACGCTAAGAAACAGATGATAGCACGAAGAAAAGGGGGATGAATAATCTCCATGAGGGAAAATAAAGAGGAAACGCAAAAGGAGAGGTTAGACATAAGTGACACATGCCAAAGTTGTATTTTACCTTCTATTTTGCACACAAAAAAACTTGCAAAATGGAAACCTACAAAGGAGAATACATACACAACACACAAATTGTAAATGGAAAGGAAAGAATGAAATAAACATCAAATTAAGGTAGAGAAATAGCCACAAAATATGATTTTATTGCCAAAAGAAGTATACACAGACCATTATGCAGTGATAGAAGGCACAAAAATGCATTACAGAGACCAAATGGAGGTCTGTAACTCACAAACACTTAGGAAACCATTTTGGCATGGTGTCTTTGCATTCTGAGAGAATCCAACCTTTACAAATGAGTGATTTTTCCAATATATAGAGAAAGAGGAGGGAAATAGAGAAGACGTGTCATTTCTTTACGCCAACCACTCACCAAATATAATAACTCCCTACAAGAACACATGGGTGCCTAAAAAGGCCATCTTTCCACACCATTTGATCTACATGATGGAGTATGGCCACCATGTAACATTAAATTTGGTTGGTAGAGTGGTTATATGCTTGTATATGTAAAAAGTGCACTTTTTCCTATAAAACTTGTGACCCTCAAAACAACATCAATTCCTATGTTTCTTTATGCCAAAATGAATCCCTTAAAGAGACAATTCTAAAACCACTGATTTCATCAAATTTGGAGTCCCCCATTGAAAGTTACGGCCCAAAAACCAACTTCACTTTGTTTTGTGGCTTTTCCAACGTTTTGCGGCTTTTTGAATGCTACACGGATTTTGGAAACTCATGTTATGCCACAATGGTCTGTTTCTATGTGCCATCTAGAAATTTTCACTTGGCGACCCTTTTCCTTTATTCCATAGAAATACTTGTATATTTTCATGGAACACTACAACATTTAGATAGCTCGTGAAACACTAAGTTAGTGTTCCGTGACTTTCGAACTTATTCATTTCCTAAAATTCATTACCTTGTATGTGCAACACTAACTTCCATGTCGTGAAGGTCCTTACTCCATTGAAATCTTCCTAAGTCTCAATTTCAATTTCCTTTGTTCCACAGGTTAGGAGAATCCGTGAACACTAAGTTCATTCATTCTGTAGAAGACTAAATTTTAGTGTTTCACAACTTTTCTGAGCAATAAAATCCTAAGTCTAAATTTGAATTTGTAAGTTGTCAAAATATCCTGGGGGTTATTTAGGAAAAAAATTGGTGACCTCTAGGGGATATCTTCATGCTAGATAGAAGATCATTAGCCTTGAAACATCTATTGAGCATGGAGTCGATGTTTAAAAACTTGAAAAACTAATTTTTTAAACTTGAAATTCTTACCCCTATATCTCCTTGGACTTAAAGATGATCTAGAACTGCCTGAAGTGCTCTTGGAAGATGCTTTTTTGGGATTTTTATAAAACTTGCAAATTGTCCCAAAAACATTGATTTCTTGCTAAGGAAGGAGCATGGAGAACTTTGATTTGCATGTGATCTTCGGGGTTAAATGAATGTACCTTAAGGATGACCCAAAACACCATGTTTCTGCCATGAAACATGCTCATAACTAAACTATGCAACAACAATAAGGGCCCACAAAAACTATGTATAAATATGAAAATCATACATGTTCCAAATGGAAATATGCATAGTGTGCACAATGCACTTATTTTACATTAAACATGCCTAATATACTCTAACTCTAACTAGAGGCAAAGGAAACTAAACAAAACCAGCAATGGGTTGGGATAAATACCTTCCCTTCCTTACAAAATTGGACCATGTTATTAGTTTCACAACAAACATGGTCTCTAATGAGAGTGGAAAATTGTCTTGGAACTAATTTCCCTTCCTGATAACAAGTAAAAAGAGTAAAAATACCTTTATTTGATCTGAATTTTGTTCATCATATGGTAGATGACATTATTTTTTTGACAGGACACTATTGAAACACTATTTGATATTCATGATCTTGGACAGTTCATGTTGATTAGAAATGATGATATTATGATGATTGAGGTTTGATAGATTATGTTTCTAAATGGAGTTTACTGATGATATTGATTTTGAATTATGTATTGTTGATACTGTATCATATTTTTATGACAGTATTATTGGTAGACAGATGTGATGAAATCTTATTTAGCTGATATAGTATAGTTGTTTTTCATTATGATTTATATTGATATTTTATCATGTCAAGTAGATTTGAGGTTTTCCTTGAATGTGTAGGATTTGCAAGTTATACCACTTGGCGAACATGGGACTCAGTGGTAACACTACCAAAGATGCCTAAGTCATCTTTCCCGAACCCTATTGATTAACTAAAATGGGGGAAATGTAATAATAGTTAATCTAATATAGGAGGACATAAATGATGTAAATAAATGCACTAAAGTAATATGAAGTGACTAAAATGATTAAAATGATTGAACTAGTAGAAATAAAACCCTAATGTGCAAGAGGAGGGTAAGGAATGAACTCAACTGATTGTAGATGGTTGACATATAGTGTTGCAGGTCTGATAGGAAAATACAGAAGCTGGAAACATTGCACAAAGGTCCCGAAAAGAGTGGATTTGAAATATCTGAGCATACTAGAGCACCCAGGAGGGTACTGGGGTGCCCCAAGGTGCCCTAGTATGGTAGAATATGCACCTTGATCTCTGAAAAATATTGGAACCTGGTTCTTTCTAGGTCAAAAGATGCTTTGTAACCTTCGCTTCCTATCGTATTGGATTCACTGAACTGCGCCGAATATAACCAGATGAATTTGAAGACCTGCAAGAAACAAGAGTAATATCAAAACCCTAAAAAAATAAAAGATGTAAATGAATGGGTCAGACTGACCTCAGTTTCCACAATAATAGGCTTACTAAATTGAGCATTGCACTACATTTCAGACCTAAATGTAGTTCTGGTATTTGTGTGCATGTCGTGCCCTAGGTGCTCTTATGTCAGACACACTTTGTGAAGTAGCAAGTAATAACCAAATGTAGAAAATGTAATAGAATATGTGCATGGAATATAATAGAATACCTCCCCCTATGAAGTGTGTGTTGATGCAGATCTCCTAGCCTTGATGCATGGAAGTATGTGGATATAAGTGATGCAATGGATGTAACTCTAGATGAAGTGATAGTAGTAAGTGACGTTAGGACCCTCATTAGGGTCTCATAACCTTATATTTATAGGGTTCTCTTACTCTAATTTCATAATTAATCCTGACATGGCCAACTAGGAAAAAGATAAAGATGAAAAACGGCTAGAAAGAGTCCAAAAAGAGGTGAGAAAGTGAAACAAGGATCGGGGCGCCCCAGGTAGGACCAGGGCACCCCAATACATGCTTGGGTGCCCCAGTTTTGGCTAAAATGACGGGTGTAGACACCAAATTTGTGTCTTATGACCCCCTGTGCCCCGCATCTCATTTCGCAACCTAACCTCATCACCTAAACCTTACACAATTATTTATTAATTACGTTATTATTAATAAATCCACATCGCCATACCTGCCACCCTCATTTCGCCACCTCATCATGACCGAGTCTTAACCCTAAACTAACCCAATTAAGACCTATAACTTGGTCCACATCCACACCTATGATTAATTACTCCTCACCCGCACCCAAAACTGACCTCATAATGACTTGACCAAGCCCACAACTAATCCCTCGGGAGAAAAGGAGGGAAAGTTGGCTAGTTTACCAAAAATAGCCCACTTTGACCTGACCGATACCGGTTCCTACTCGACCGCCGTCGGTTGTGTAACCGCCATCGGTTCCCTGTAAATGACCACCTCCAACCAAAAACAAAGGATCGGATTTTCATTTGATCAAAAAGGAGGAGAAACCATTGAAAGGATCGGGATTTGCTTGGCCGAGCAGAGACAAGTGAAGAAACAAGAAGAGTTTGCAGAGAAGGACATCAAGCCCAAGACTGCAACTGAATAACTAGAGCCCAGTGACACTCATCCGAGCATCAGAAGAGGAGATAGCTCATCTTGGATTGTCAGATCATCCTTCTTGAGCCCTGTCTTCGTCATCACAATCCTGGAACCTACATCTTCATCAGGAACGAGTAAGTAGTGTCTTATATGTTTTTAAGCACCATTTCTTGAGCCTGTGGATTGATAGTAATTATAAGCTCATTCCTAGATCTACCACCTACCGGTACCCTGCACTATAACCTTCATCCATACATCCTTGTATTGCCCAGAAGACCATTTTATCACACTCTGAGTCTTCCTGTCCTCTCATTATTCCCCTCAGCCATCCATCAGCCTTATAAAACAACACAATTACCTTACAACCATCCTTCACCAAAAACCCCTAAAACATTGTCCCTACCGATATCGGTTAGAGCCAACCGGTACCGGTTATAGTGACCGGCATCGGTCACCTTGATTCTAAACCAAGACCAGCCCTTTCTCTATTGTTCTAATAAGGTAAACAAATTGTAATTGGACAATAGCTTATTTGTTAGAATTTGTGTTAATTCATATTAGCAGGGGAGCTGACCACCTTCGAAAGGAAGTTTTATATTTCCTGGGCCCAAGGCAGTTCCCTCATTTATTGTCTAATTAAAATCTTGTGGTCTTGTATTCTTATTTGCAGGTAGTCCTTCCAAGACAAAAAGGAGTTCTTCGCAATCAACCTGATCTCTCTCTACGGTACGCGCACACCATCTCGACATTCAACAGGTATTCCTCCTAGCCCTAACCCTTATCTGTTTCTAAAAGGAATGAAAGGATAGAAGCAACTCTATTCCCAAAAGTTGAAACATTCCGCGCGAAACATTTTGGCACGCCCGGTGGGACCCATTTCAGGTTTCTGTTTCTTTCTTGCTTGCTTTCATATAGGGAGCATACTTGCTGTTTTCTTCTTCTAAAGATATTCACAAGGTATTTTGTTATTTTGGTAAAAGAACTTGCTTTGCTTTTACATCTTTGTATTAGTGAAAGTCATCTCTTTTGCTTCATCGAATATCATTTTCGATTTGGGTTTAAAACACGTGCATCACATTCTGGCTTGTTGTTTTCAATTCTAGTGAACATAGATTAAGTAACAGGTCGTACACGTGGGGGTGATATCCATGGTATTGACAAGAAATTAATCTTACTTTCACTGCACAACACATACCGAATCACTTCACAATTAACACAACAGCTCAAACATCCCCCTTTTTCCGCGGTATTCCTCCGCCCAATTGAGGTAACCTTATAAGCCAAAACAAACTTGACATTTCCTCTAAGTCTTCGGTTTAGGATTCTGACATCATTCTACGTCTAAAGGCATAAGCCCACGATAATTTAAATTAACCCTAGGGTTAGTCTCTGGATTTGCGTGTGCATCTTGCTTGTTTTCAGTTTTGTTTTCTCTGTTATACATCTGTCTTCTGTGATCACCTTAGAACAAATTGATAAATGTACTAAGCATTGTTAAGATCAAATCAGCAGCTTCTTATATTTTCTCATACCAGTCTAATTACACCGACATCGGTTAACCAACCGACGTCGACTATAGTCTAACCGACATCAGTTATCAGACCGATATCGGTTACTGTCTTTTACAGTTCCTGACAAACCAGCAACCTACCACTTTCACCATTCTAAGGTTGTTTCTGTTCCTGATAGATTGAAGCCCTACTGTGTACTCTTGTCCATGGTTGTTATCACTCGGAAGCAAGCCACCGCCATGGTTTCACATGCCTGCTCTGTGCCTTTACCTGAATCACCCCCTGCACATTCTATAGGGAACCCTACGGACACTAATGAGATCCCCAAAATTCCTGTAGGAGATAAGGAATTTGCCAAATTTCTGGATGCTAATCCTAGCACCGTACAATACTATTTGTCTCATGCCCCTGACCATACACCCGACGGTCAACTCCTTGTTGGCATGCCTATCAGTATAGCTGCTCATTTAGCTCCTTCTCCGCCTGATAACTCCGCTTTGCCTTCCGCATCCTTAGTCCCGTCTCCTACCTCAGCAGCTTCAGGGGTTCATACGGCGCAGATTGGCTTTCCTTTGGTTAATCTTGGGCCCAACATGTCATTTCCGCCGACTGCTCCTACCTCGTCTCTCTTGCAGACTGTTCCATTCATGACTTGCTCTCTGCCACCTATCCACACGAGCTTTCCTTCTCAAGCTCCGCCCACCTTTTCATTTCCACACACATATCCGAGTAACCTCAACAGCTTATATAGGACATCCCTATTCGGTTGCCTCAACACATTCTTCCTCCATACCTTATCAACATTTAACCCCACCATTGTCTAGCGGTGGCCCTTGGCCCAATTTGCCTCCGTTTACCACAACTACACCATCATCTCATCCAACTACTGATTTAATTAAACAAATGATGGACAAAATGCAAAATCTGGAGGCTTCTGTTTCAGGAAGTCGTAGCGCCTTGACATACGATCAAGTTTTTCGGGAGCCTATTCACCCTTCTGTCCCCCATCATTCATATCCTCCTCAATGGGAATTGCCGAAATTTACTCGTTTTAATAGTAAAGAGGATCCTCAACAACACTTGCGATCTTTTAGACATGCTTGTTATTTGATTGCTCATGATGATGCCTTGCTACTCCGCACCTTTCCCATGTCCTTATCAGGACCCGCCTTGGAGTGGTACAGTGCTTTAACCCAGCACTCAATCTTCTCTTTTAACCAACTAGCCCAATCTTTCTTGGATCATTTCTCCATTAACATTGCCAAGAAAGTATCTATCACCGACCTCTATGCCATCCGACAATTTGAAGACGAATCTATCGCAGATTTCGTTGGACGATGGCGGGGCCTTATCAACCAACTTACATATGCCTTACCTCAGGCTGAACTTATCGAACTTTTTACGCGGGCCTGCGCTAAGCACATCTCTCCTACCCTTCAAATTCAAACTTTCCGCACATTTGACGAGGCCTTTACCATGGCTCGGAAACTAGAAATTCGAGCCTTAGAAGAAGAGAAATTGCGGTTGCGCAACAAAAACCCCAATTTCTGAACTCCAGATTCCACCAATAAACCAAACACCACCACTCCTCACACATCCACTTCTTCGAAATCAAAAGGAGCTGTCCACGCGGTGATGGTCAAATCTCAAGCACCGTCTAATACCCCACCAAAAACCACCTATAAATATAAAGCCGAGCCCATCAATTACACTCCCTTGGGGGAAACTTATGGTGTCATCTTGGAAAAATTGCTCAAAGCCGGAGCTATCACCTTGCCTCCTGTTAAACCTCACTCCGGGTTTGACTCCACCCGCGCTATACCTTCCTGGTACAAAGAAAATGACTTCTGTAACTTTCACCGCGTAAAAGGACATAGTCATGAAAACTGCAAGATGTTGAAAAACATAGTGCAGGAAATGGTTGATGCAGGGGATATAACCCTCGATAATCCTAATGCCCCTGCCAACCGAAATTTGAAAATCTTCAACAAACCATTCCCGAATCACTCTTCTAACAGTAATCATAAACCAAGATATCTTAGCCGAGGAGAGTGTTCATGAGATCCATGCAGTCTTCGACTCCCAGCCAAAAACCTCTATCGAACAAATTTTGAATCAAGCCTCTTCACTGACGCAGGGGCCCGAACCTCCTTCACTCACCATCAAGACAAGGTGAAATCCTTGCCATTCCTTTACCCATACAAGGAGTTAACCGCCCAGAGTTCTCTTCTCATAGATGAGTCTTCTTACACCACATCCCTACAAGACTGCGAACGGATGTTATCTAACTTATCTATTTCCCAAACGTCTCCTTCTACCACTCTTGTTGCACAAGAGGAAGGCTCACCACTCCTTTTGTCATCCTTAGACGAGAAACCTCTTGCACCGACATCACCAAATTCTTTAACCATGATGGATCCTCTCAAACATGCCCTCCTACCTATTAGTTCTTCATCGCCTAAATCTTTTCAGCGACCGGTTGACCTCTTAACACCTATTGATACCAGTGCCTCATCTACCTTCTATATCACACCCACAGTGGACCGGAATCACAACCCACCTTTCTTCCATACAAGAGTTCCAATTCACACCTGAAGACTGTCATTCTCCAGAAGATAGACGAGTCCTATGGGAACGTTTGAGTACCCCCTATTCTACTCAAATGCAAATGACCGATCCAGACACCTCTACCATATACCCGAAGTGTTTACAGAAACTCAAAATGCCTATGTCCTCATCTCCATCCCCCGCATCTCTACCAAGTATCTCATCCACCTCTATTAGCCTAACCAAATCTTCCCCTACACTTGGGACCGCACCAATACCCAGTCTAACACACCCACCTAAGCGACTAGATTTATCTAAAAATAAAGCCGCCCCTCCACTTAGGAGACAAACTCAATCCTGTGCCTCTATCACAATTAAAACCATCATCGTCACACCTACCTTCCATATTGGGACCTCATCCCTCCACCTTGCATCAATATATCATACCTCCTGCGTTTTCTTTAAAACCACCTACACCTTCTGCACCCATACAGAGATCTAAGGGTATATCAACACTGTCATCCCACGTATCCTGTCCACCCATCAACCCTAAACAAATTTCATCATCAAAGGACTTGTTTTCGTCACTCCTCTTTTTCCGCCAGTTGTTTCCAGATACCACGTTATCTGGAGCCTCATCATCTAACCGGCTAAACGTAGCTCCTGCGACAAAGAAACCACGTTTAGTTAAAACCACGTGTCAACACCCCTTGGCTAAACCACCACCCGTACGAACCAACCATGCCCAAACATTACCAAAACCTGCTCAATCAATACCCTCATCCTCCTCTAATTTTGACCCACTCAAAGGATCTTACGCTAAAATCCTTGCTATGTTGGTGGAGAATACGACCATTTCCCTACCCCCACTTAGACCCTATGACCCGTCTAAACCTCGACCTATAGGTTATGATGAGTCTAAAATCTGCGCTTACCACCGCACACCAGGACACGATGTGGAGGGATGCAAAGCCTTAAAAGCCATCCTTCGTCAGTCACCTCTCTCAGATAGAAAGGTTAAGAAAGACAACTTACGAAGGGAGAGACCTTTGGCTTCAATTCCCTCTCCTATACCACCTGTCCCCGCCTCACCAATATCTATCATTATTACAACCCCACCTATCGAAGCCCATGAGTCATCCCTACCATCTTCCTCCTCTTATGTTCACGAGATCAATATGATCAGTGTTGCTACTCGAGCGCAGAAAAACAACGAGAAAGCGAAAGAAATCACACCTGCATCTTCTCTTTCTCCGTCCACCATCCTGATCGCACCACCACCTAAAGTGGTTATTCGTGGACCCGCTTACCCCGTCTCTAATGGAGTTTCCCACCGAGCCATGATCAAACAGCTTCACCAATCACCTGTAAAAATGACACTATATGATCTCATTCAGACTTCTGAATCTCATCGACAAGCTCTCGTTGAAATCCTTCAAGGGATTGAGGTCTTACCTAATGAAACCCTACCTGTTACCTCCATTCTAACACCCAATCATGTTGCTTCCCTCACTAAACAATCTACCGCCCCAACCACTTCTGTCTCTGTACAACAAGCTGCTGCTGTCAGTTTCTCCGAAGACGAAATTGTTGACTTTGGTACAGAAGATCCTGACCCTACTCTTTTCATCTCAGCTTACGTCTGGGATATTCGGGTACGTCGTGTCATGATCGACGGGGGCGCTAGTCTAAACATCATCTCTTCAAAAGCCTTCCAACAAATGAATATCCCTTCTAGCTACATGTGTGCCAACCCCATCATGTTGCGGTCATTCAATGATGCTATTACCTCTACCTTAGGCACCGTGATCCTTAACATTCGTGTAGGACCACGTACTTTACCCGAACTCTTCTATGTCCTTGAGGGAGAGTTCCAATACAATATGTTGTTAGGCCGCCCTTGGATCCGGGCTATGGGATGTGTTCCCTCAACCTTACATAGATGCATAAAATTTGAGTACGAGGGGAAGTCCTACACCGTAAAAGCTGATCCTCCCCCCTTCAAAACCTGCAATATGTTATATCGCCCTAATGATGTGCTTGTACCAGTCAAGACACCCATTCATCCAACCCAACCATCTACTTCAACCACACCTCTACCATTCATTTCAACAGCACCTACACCTTCAACCCATGAAACCACCGTCGTAAAAACCACTTCCCTTCCCGCAGCTAACATCCCAACCGCAGACCCCTTAGTAGATGTTTTTCAGCGCCTTACACTAGGGGAGTATCGCCTATATAACGTTAGTTCTTTCCATACCCCACAGGAGTACGGACAGGTACATGCACATCCTACCTATGACCGTCATGTGGGGGAAGTAATCCCCTACGGACCACCTCATTACCGCACCAACCTAACATATGGGGGTGTCGACGCACCTTCCGTAACCCTTGAACCTCCTCTTGGTGTGGTTCCTTTCCAATCCGATTTTCAATACCTGACAAATCATCGTTTCGCCCTTACCTTCTTGACTCGCTGTGCTTGGAAAGGCTTTGGTTTTGGTCTTTATGAACAAGGCCGACATACAATCATCCCCGTAACTACACGCAAGCACAATGATCGTAGTGGTCTCGGATTTCCTGGAACACTTACACCGAAGGAACCTCGTGTCAGTTGTCTCCTGGAAGATGATGACGTCACCCCTACCGAACCATCATCACCCATTTTTCCTTCATCACCCACAGAGTCGATAGATCCTGAATCTATCCCTCCTAACTTTTTTTTTTCATAAATGCTATCTTCCTAGGTCCTCTCACTTATCAACGTGATAATGAGGACCCCTCTTCTATCCCCCTTCTATATCCAGACATGATTGAAGAGGACTCGCCTTCAATTAATGTTGTTGAGTGCCAGGATGATGACTCCATCCTCACTTACCTTGGTGCGGATGACTCTTATATTCAACGCGCCTTACCATCTGAAACTCAAACCATGCTGAACGAGTCTACTATAGAAATCAACATCCACACAGAGGAAGATCCTCACATTGTGAAGATCGGACAATCCCTTAACGCATCAGAACAAGTCACCTTTACTACCTTTCTCCGTGCTCGCAACCAAGCTTTCGCTTGGTCCTACGCTGACATGCCAGGAATTGATCCTGACATTGCTGTCCATAACATTACCCTGAAACCCGATTCCAAGCCAATTAAACAGAAACTGAGAAAAATGCATCCACGCATTGCCCTCTTGGTCAAAGAAGAGCTTCAACGACTCCTTTCTGTTTCCTTCATCTTGCCTATTGACTATCCTCAATGGATTTCTAACATCGTACCTGTCACTAAAGCGACGGGGGGACTTCGGATATGCATGGATTTCTGAGATCTTAACCTCGCTTGCCCTAAGGATGACTTCCCCCTACCTAGTATTGACCAACTTGTTGATCTCACTGCAGGCCATGAGATGCTCTCTCTCATGGATGGCTTTTCAGGATATAACCAAATTTTGGTTGCCCCTGTTGATCAACATAAAACTACCTTCATAACTCCTTGGGGAACCTTCTGTTATCGTGTAATGCCATTTGGCCTTAAGAATGCTGGTGCAACCTATCAGCGGGCTATGACCTACATTTTTCATGACATTATGCACACTATCCTTGAGGATTACGTCGATGATCTTCTTGGCAAATCTAAACATCGCAGTGAACATCTCGATGTTTTAACCATTATTTTTGATCGCCTGTTACAATATTCTGTCCGTCTTCAACCAAAGAAATGTGTCTTTGGTGTCCTTTCGGGAAAACTTCTTGGTTTTATCGTCTCTTTGCGTGGCATTGAGGTCGATCCATCTAAAGTCAAAGCTATCCTAGAAATGCCCCCACCTACTAACCTCAAACAATTGCGTAGTTTACAAGGTAAGCTCCAATCTATCCGGTGTTTCATCTCTCAACTCTCAGATCGATGTCAACCCTTCCATCACCTCCTTAAAAAGGACATTGACTTTCAATGGAGCGAAGAGTGCCACCAAGCCTTTGAAGCTCTCAAAGCTTATCTCTTGCAGCCACCCGTGCTTATCCCACCTCAGGACGATCACCCCTTCTACCTTTACCTTTCCGCCACCGACCACGCTGTAGGGGCCATGCTTGCACATCGTGACTCCAAGAATCGAGAACAAGCAGTTTATTATATAAGTCATACTTTGGTGGACTATGAGACTAGGTATACACATGTAGAAAAGTTGTGCCTAGCCGTATCATTCGTGGCCACCAAACTCCGACACTACCTCCTGAATCACAAAACTTTCGTCATCACCAACATGGACCCCATCCATTATATGTATGCCAAACCTCATCTAAACCAATGCATCGCTCGATGGCTTATGCTCCTCACCGACCTCGACCTTGAGTTTGTCCACCAGAAATCAATCAAAGGACAAACCATCGCAGACCAACTTGCGGAAGCCCCTTTACCTGGGGAAAAATTTACCAATTTTAATTTCCCTGACGAACTCATCGCCACTCTTTCCCTCAGGGAGGAGTTGTATCCAATGACCCTCTTCTTCGATGGATCCAAATGCCAGCGCGGCGGAGGAGCCGGTATTGTTCTCATTCCTCTCGACGCTGAGCCTATGCCTCTTTCATTCCGACTCGATTTCCCCTGCACTAATAACATAGCGGAATACGAGGCCCTTATTTTGGGTCTCCAGGTTACGTTACACTTAGGTGTCAAATCTATCAATATTTTTGGCGACTCTGAATTGGTAGTCAATCAAGTTATGGGCATCTACCAATGTAAAAATGAGGAACTTCAAAAGTACAAACATTACATGGATTCACTTCTAACCTTATTTACTCATTATTCTATCCAAACCATTCCCCGCTCCACTAACAAATTTACGGATACTATGGCTTGCTTAGCCTCGCAAATTCCAGCTTCATCAACTGACTCTGACATTTTCGTCTTGGTCCAACAACTCTTTGCCCCATCTTACTCAGCCCCAGTTGTTTGTATGATAAATAATGTGTCTGCTAATTCGCAAGATACCTGGTATCACCAATTTCACGACTACCATCAACCTCCATTCTCCCATCTGACCTTACAAGTACTGGAAAACGCACTTTTCTTAAACATGTTTCTCGTTATGTCGTTATGGGGGGGCTCCTTTATAAACGTGGCTTTGATGGCATCCTCCTTCGATGTCTAACCGGCCCGGAAGTCACGTATACCATCCAACAGGTCCATGACGGTATTTGTGGTGGAAATTTTAGTGGCCTTGCCGTGGCCAAATGAATCCTTCGCCTAGGTTATTATTGGCCTACTCTCAATAATGACTGCTACGAATATGTTAAGCGTTGTGTTATGTGTCAACAACATGCCAAACTTCAACATACTCCTAGCCATCCGCTACAGGTCGCATGAGATCTTTGGCCTTTCTCACAATGGGGTTTAGACCTTATTGGTGAGATTCATCCGTCTTCTTCGCAATGTCACCGATGGATAATCACAGCAACCGAATATTACACAAAATGGGTGGAGGCTATTCCACTCATTTCAACTAAAAAAGAAAAAATTGTAGAGTGTCATTAACCACCACATTATCTGTCGTTTTGGTGTTCCTCATCGCTTGATAACAGATAATGGAAAATCTTTCAAAAATAAGTTGTTGTAAGACCTTTGTGACAACTTTGGTATCAAACTTAGCTTCTCATCACCCTACTATCCATAAGCGAATGGACAAGCCGAATCTTCTAATAAAACCCTAACCAAAATCCTTATGAAAGTTGTCAATGAGTCTGGAAGAAATTGGCATGATCACATCCCTTTTGCCCTCTGGGCTTATCGTACTAGCATTCGTACCTCCACTAATGCCACACCTTTTTCTTTGGTATATGGTACCGAGGCTGTCTCTCCTATAGAAATACAAATACCCTCCCTAAGAATATCTCTTCAGGACATTCTCACCGATGATGATTTCCGCCAAGAGCGGTTAGCCCAATTGCATCTTCGAGCTTCTTGAAGAGCGTTGTCTTACAGCTCTTGATCACCTTCAAATCTATCAAAAACGTATCAAGCGTGCTTATGATAAGCAACTTCATGAGTGTACCTTTAAGGTGGGTGATCTTGTCCTCAAAGAGAATCAACATGTAACCAAACTAGAAAAGAGCAAACGTGAAAAATTTTCTCCCAATTGGATTGGGCCTTACATAATCACTCATACTTATGGATCAGGCACTTATGGTTTAGCTTCGCTTAATGGTAAACTTGAGCCTGAACCCCTTAATGCCTTGCATCTTCGACCTTTCTACTGTTTAATTTAGTGTTATATCACTTCTTATCTACCTACCGCTCATCCCTTGAGCTCACTTACCACCACATACACTTCCCATGTTTCCTACATCTCAAAATAAAATCAAGCTCACATAGTTTGATTCTCACCTCCCCTTAATGATACCTTCCCCTTTTTAGTCTAGTCCATGACTTCAAAGTATTAAAATAACACATTCTTATGGGATTTTCTTGAGTCAAACTTCCTACCAAACTAGATGCTTTACGCAAAAAGGACATCTAGCTCTCTAAATAGTATATAGACTGCTCCCTCGAAGGACAGCTATATGCCAAACTATTGCTGCTATTATATATAGACTGCTCCCCCCGAAGGACAACTATGCACTAACCGCATCTGCAACTATAAATAGATGCTCCCTTACAACTATACCAAGTCAGCCTTTACATAAGCTTCCCTTGAAGCTTCCAATACCTCAATATTTTTACCAACCGACAAATTGCCTAACCACAGCCACATTGCCTGAATCACCTCTCCCTGGTCCTAAGGGAGAACTACATCAATATCCCTTGTAGACTTCCCGCATCGATCAGTCTATATTCAGTAAAATAAAAGCTACATTCAAAAGAACTTTTGAGTCATGGACTTGTCTATTTAGGTTAGGTTTTCTTTCGTCAGAACACTCACTTTGTAACAAGTTCTCCGTACCTCAGCTATACCATCCACCTCACCTCACCATTTAAACTCAAGGGACGTGACGTACACCCGATATATTGTGATTATACAACTCTTTTCACCTATTGACTTCTCGTCTATGCACGGTACCTAGGGGTTTAAGCTCATTCTACGTTAATATGTGGTTTGTTTAGATCTTTTCAACAAAGGTACCACGGCTATTGGTACCACCCACTGATCTGCCAATCTCTCCTGTAACATGTGAATACGCTCCCTCACATGGAGGTATCTCGCCTCTAGTCCCTCCGCTCGTGACTCCGCCACCGCTAACAATCCTCTTGTCTCATTCACCTGCGTTTGGAGCTAATGAACTAAACTCTGTAGACGATCTCTCTCCGCTGTAATCATAGCTATGTCAGGATGATCACGTACCCCTCGTAGCTCTGTTACCCACCATAATCTATAAGCCTCTGTCATTCCTGCATCCATCACCCTGCGATCGACTGCTACCTCCTCTGGCCCTTCTGGAGGTGTTGGCCGGGGAGGTGAGAATGATACCTTGGCGTCGATCCTTATATATGGTCTATAAGCCAGGGGTATATCCTGCACAAATCCGAATTGTCGCCGCACACGATCTGGAGGAATTCTCTCATACTCACCTGGTCTGTGCCCTGCGATCCACCTCAATCACTCTACACCCCTCAACTCCTCTGCTATATTATCTGTTACCATATAGTTCCTGTACGGCCTCCAACAGATATCCGCAATTGTCACCATCTCCCATACCTGACTATAATACTCAGTGTCACCTGTCACGATCTGGGATCTTGCCTCTTGTTCTGTCTGGACCCATCATCTGAATCCCATCCTCTGCACTCCTGTCTCTCCTGACTGGATGGGTCGGCCTATTGGTCGCTCACAAACAATGTGCTCATAGACCCAACAATGTAATAAAAATGAACAATTCAGTGTCGTCCTGTGATTTCTTCTACAAGCCCATAAACCCCTGTATAGCTCCGCCAAATATGTAGGTGCCCATGCAAAATTCATGTTCCTTTCTATCATCTCCCAAATAACACACATCAATGCTTTTGGAAATCTTCCCCCATCCACCCTCGGCAATGCATAATACCCTACCGCTATCATTAATATCACTGCTAACCTTGTCTCCTCAGGGTGTGCTGCATACATTATACCATACGTGAATGTCAAACCTCGCTGTGTCAAATCTCGTGCATATGGACCAAATACTGCTGTTATCGCTCCCCGTGCCACGCTAGGTAATGCATGATATACTGGTTTTCCTGTAATTGGGAGTCTCAAAATACGAAACACATCTTCTAATGTCACTATCATCTCCCCTTTTGGAAGATAAAAGGTATTCCTTTCTGGATTCCATCTCTCAATCAACGCATGTAACATATCATGGTTACATGCGATTCATGAATAATAGCGGATTCCACTTAACCCCAACCGATTTATCAATGCCCATTCAGCTCGTGTTACATCCGCTCGTATTTGTGACAACAGCGCTGGCACAGTATCGTTCATCCTGAACCCTGCCTCCGCCTGCACACATCAAAACGACACACAGCCATTCAATAAATCAAATTCCCAAATTTTTTTTGTCACATTCTTGAAATTCCTACAATATCCGGCATTAGTTTTAGATAACCGGTAGCGGTTCCATAACCGATACCGGTTATCTTAAGCTGATATCGGTCGACATCAACTTTACACACCCTACCTAAAAACACCACCTATGAAAATAATTTGATCATTTATCCTCCTCTGTACATACAAACATACCCGAAATCCTAACTACCTACCCCATTACATTCACCCTATCCCGATTCATTTCCTATCACCTTTTCTTTCTCATCTTTCTCTACTTAATCTCCCTCATCCTATTCACAAAACATGCAAGAATCAAATTACAACCAAGACGTTTACCTCTTGTGCTGCAGCAGCTTGAGATGGCACTTGTCTTCCTTCTCGTCCCTGCCTGCTGGATGCTTCTCCTCGTTCTGTCATGTTCACCAACCTTTTCAAATTTTACCTTTCTGCTTTCTGAATCTCCGCTCACATTCACTTTCCCTATCTCTTTCCTCCTTATCACTCAATTTATTCATGCAATTACCTATCCCAGTCGTCAAAAAAGCGTTGCATTTGCGTATTTAAATTCTTGCATAGCTCTCAAAATAAGAATGCTTCAGTTGTCACCCCAGCTTTTCTATTTTTAGAAAAGCTCATATTTGAATAACCGGTGTCGGTTATCTAACCGATATCGGTCTATTGTCTACCGACATCGGTTACCTAACCGATATCGGTCATATACCTACCTTTTTTTTAATATAGTTCTTTTCTTTATTTTCTACCTAATTTTTTTGGCGCCGTCCCTTTTTCCTGCATCACAACACCATTATCTATAATTTTTCATTAAATCCACATCTCATTACAATTTCATCAACATCATCTATCTATATTACAAAAATAAACAAGCCATCAACAAACGATATCAAAAACCATCACTCTATACACCATTTGGATCTAACTCAACAGCTACATACATTCAATTTCACAAACTAGTGACAAAACATACAACATTTCATAACACAACATGTCAATTAAACTCATCATCTATATCTATACATACATCCCATCAACAAAAGACATCAACACCATCAATATATAAACCATGTGGATCAAACTCATCATACATTCTATATCACAAACCATCGATAAAACACTTAAAAATATTTTAAACACAACATGTGGGTCAAATCATCATATCTATATATCCAAAGTTTCAAATATACAATGTGCCCTGCATAAGGGCCTCTGTGATCTCATAATACAACAACGCCGGCACACAGGCCACAATACCTATCAATAATCTCAACTCGGCTCGCAGGCCGGTCTCTCATATCAAAAAATAAATACTCGGCTCACAGGTCGGTATTAACTGTACAACCTGTACTCGGCTTGCAGGCCGATATATACAATAAATGAATCAATAAATGAATGAATAAATCATATGTGGGCACGCAGGCCTCTATAAACATAACTGGTTCGCAGACCTGTGCCCATATCCAATGTACAAACACAAAAATATGCAGGGATCTCTCAGCTCTCCCCACCGCCCTCAGCACCTCTCCTTGCTGGTCCCTGTGCCGCCTCTCGCCTCCTACCTGTAACAGACCCACCGGCTGTGGCTGCACCTCCCTGAGATCTCTGACTCAGAGAGGTCTCTGCTCTATGTGCCGCATATGGATGATAGTCAACCCCGGTACCATCAAGAACATCCTGATAGTACCGGGCCTCCGCTCTCACCTCCATATACCGGTCCCGTGCCACCATAGCTGCTGGGGCTGGTCCCCTGACTCCTAATACTAGTGCCTCCTGTGCCTGTGCTGGTGCCGCTGGTGGTGCCTATGGCTGTGGCGGTACTAGTGCCGCTGGTGGTGCCACTGGTGGTGCCTGTGCCTGTGCCTGTACCTGAGCCTAGGCTAGCTACCCCTGTAAGACACCTATCTGTGCCTGTGTAGCAGCAAGCTACCCCTGTAATAGCTATACCTGGCCCTTGAGCTGATCCCTCTCTGCTATCACCGCCACCAAGTCGGGCTGTGCGGGCTGTGCTCTCCTCATGGCTCTCTCTCCCGCCCACCATACCAAAAATGCTCCCGTGCAGCCGGCGTCATCCACGATATCATCGACAGGCCTCTCGGCTACCCAATCTGGGTCCACGGGTTGTGGTGCAGGCAGTGGGGCCTCTACATCATCCCTCTGATACTGAGGGAAAGGAGGTGGCTCATCCTGTCGTAGCCCCATCTTCCGGCGTACCCTCTCCAGAGGTATCCGCTCATGCTCCCCTGGCCTCCGTCCTGCAATCCAGAATGTATACTGGACCCACCTCAACTGTGATCGGGCTCCTCCGCGGGGGTGATGACCTCTATAAGGTCTCCATACAATGTCTAACATTGTCAAGCCCTCTAATACATGCCGGTAATATGTCTACATCTCATCCGGCGAGCACTGCTTGTGGCTGGCCCACGACCCCTAACCACCTCTGGAAGCCATATCTATAGATCACCTGTGGCCCTAGCTGCTGGGGCAGCCCTACTGGTATAATGCATATGATATGCTCATATGCCCAACAGTGTAGCAAAAACATAGAGCAAATCCCGAATCGCCTCATCCGGCGATAGCCCCACAGCTCTCAGTATAACTGCACCAGGTATACTGGTGCCCAAGCATAACATGTATGCTCCTCGACCATCTCATGTAAAACCCCCATCAGCACTGGTGGAAAGCGGCCTCCCTCTGATTCCGGGAGGGCGAAGCAGGTGATCCTGATCATCATCAACACGACAAGTTGTGTCTCATGTCGGTGGGCACAGTACATATCCCCATACGTGATACTCGTGATGTGATACGTCAGTAGCGCGGCTGCATCCCCGAATATGTGTAGGATGATGTCCATGGCTGTCTCTGCGTATACCTGAAAGACTGCCTCTCCATCAATCGGTAATCGAAGGATGTGATACACATCCTCCAATGTAATGGTCATCTCTCCAGTCGGGAGATGGAACACATTGGTCGCCGGATCCCATCTCTCGATGAGGGCGACCATCAAACTGTGATCCCTATCGATCGCCCAGTACCGCTGGACTCCGCCGAGTCCCACCTCGCGCATAATGCCCCAATGTGCTGTGGACACGTGTGGCCGCATCCGTCTCAACAGCGGGGGCATCCTGTCCCGCATAGTCAGCTGCTGACGTGCCTGCAAAACCAACTCACTACATTAGCCCTACTCTTTATCACAACATCTACTTATACCCTCTATACCCCTTTTTTTTATCCCCCCGACCACACCCCGACTCTCTAACACAACCCCTCTACCCACCTATCTTCTACAATATCCCCCAACATCTTCACACCCAAAACACAAAACCCAATCATAAACAACAACAAAAAACCCAACACGCCAACCCCAACAAGAACTTAACATCCAAAACCACCACAAAACCACGCAACACAATAGTAACTTCTGCCTAGGGACCGGTACCGGTCACCCATAACCGATCCCGGTCCCCTTTCCACCGACGACCAGTCAACTCCTGACTGAAACCGACCTACCCAAGAGACTTCGACCTGACCGATGTCGGTCGCTTAGCGATCGGCATGCCGGTCACTGGAAAATACCCGAGTTGAACCCGACACGGCTACCCCATTCCAATTTTTTTCCTATTTCTCCCTCTATACCCACCCAAACACCCTAAAAACCTTCCCACCCTGCCACCTTGGCCTATTTCACCTATCTACCCTCTCCTTTTTTCAAATAATTTCCATTTATTAATTATTTTCTAAAAACCTCTAGCATTCCTACCCAAAACCCAAATACAGCATAATACAATCAAATTCTCACAATGAAGGGTTTCGAACCTACCGGTACGACGACATGTCGTTGTGGTGGGATGGGTGGTGGTAGTCTAACTGGTCCAGCACCTCCTGCTCCTCCTGGCTGTGCCATGGCTCTAACTCTCCTCTGTTGGGTCCTCCACCAATCACATACTGCCTCCTACTCACTCGGGCCCACTAACCACTCACTCCTCCACTCAAATAGCACCACCTCAACTGATAAATGCTCCACTCTCAACACTCCACCTCAGACAACTCCAATTGGTTTTCAAATTAACAATGTGACAATGACAGGCCGTATTTTTCTTTTTATAGGTTTTTGACCTATAACCGATATCGGTTATGTTGTGCCCTAAGAAACCGGTATCAGTCACTTAACCGATATCGGTCATCGACAATCGACACCAGTTTTATCCCAACCCTTCCCCAATTTCTGCCCTTATTTACTAATCATTGCCTATTCACCACATCACCTATACCCTCCATTGCTAATTAGCCTTTTTTTGACTAATTGGCCCGACCCAAGGCCGATCCCTAACCATTTGGCCCGACCCAAGGCCGCAACCCAACCACTTCGCTCGACCCAAGGCTGTAACCAACTAATTGACCCGACTCAAGGCCTCACCCCAACCATTTGGCTCGACCCAAGGCCCCAACCAACCAATCAGGCCCGACCCAAGGCCATAACCCAACCACTTGGCCCGACCCAAGGCCGCAACCAACTAATTGGCCCGACTCAAGGCCTCACCCCAACCATTTGGCCCGACCCAAGGCCCCAACCAACCAATCAGGCCCAACCTAAGGCCGTACCCAACCAATTTTGCCTGACCCAAGGCCGATCCCCAACCATTTGGCCCGACCCAAGGCCGCAACCCAACCACTTGGCCCGATCCAAGGCCGCAACCAACTAATTGGCCTGACTCAAGGCCTCACCCCAACCATTTGGCCCGACCCAAGGCCCCAACCAACCAATCAGGCCCGACCCAAGGCCACACCCAACCAATTTGGCCCAACCCAAGGCCGCAACCCAACCACTTGGCCCGACCCAAGGCCGCACTCAACCCATCAGGCCCAGCCCACGGCCCTCACTAATCAATCAGCCTGACCCAAGGCCGTACCACTTAGATACATCGCCTCACCAACAAATTACAATTTTTACCCACCTATCATGTAGCTTTTTGTTCAATCGAGCTCACCTGTTCATGTTTTAGCATGATTAGGGTACTTGACTTGATCAGTCGACCAACTCTGCCTAGACCTAGACCGTGACGTTTATCTCAACCAAACCAACCATTTGGTACTGCTGAACATGCCCAAACGTTCCTGTACCTTACCCGTTATATACCCTGGAGCTACTTCCTATGCCTTGGATACTAGGATTATATCACCCTTGTTTGGATAAACTATCGACCTTTGCCTATGAATTGCTGGTTTGCTCGTCAAATCATGTACCCTGGTCGCACTACTGCATTTCAACATGCGTTTGCTTCCTTGGACCTACCCCACCATCTCACCATCATCTCCACGCCATTTACCCTTTATCAACTCTATCCCTGATTTCACGCTATCTCAATCTATGATAGATTTGAGGGGGATTACCTATACCCTTAATAGGGGAAACCACTTCATATTATTGTCTGTGCAGCTTTACAAAACAAAGCTACACGACAATAAGGGGCTAATGTAGACACCAAATTTGTGTCTTATGACCCCTTGTGACCCGCATCTCATTTCGCAACCTAACCTCATCACCTAAACCTTACACAATTATTTATTAAATCCACATCGTCTTACCTGCCACCTCATTTTTCCACCTCATCATGACCTAGTCGTAACCCTAAACTAACCTAATTAAGACCTATAATTTAGTCTACATCCACACCCATGACTAATGACTCCTTACCCGCACCAAAAACCGACCTGGTAGTTACTTGACCAAGCCCGCAACTAATCCCTCGAGAAAAAAGGAGGGAAAGTGGGCTATTTTTAGTAAATAGCCCACTTTGACCTGACCGATACCGGTTCCTACTCAACCGCCGTCGGTTACGTAACCGCCATTGGTTCCCTGTAAATGGGCTCCTTGAACCAGAAACAAAGGTCGAAGGATTTTTGGATCAATCGAGATCATCAGAAGCGATCGAGAGAATCCAGATTTTACTTGGCCGAGCAGAGATAAGTGAAGAAACAAGAAGAGTTTGCAGAGAAGGACATCAAGCCCAAGACTGCAACTGCACAACTAGAGCCCTGTGACACTCAGGTGATCATCGTGAGGGAAGATATCTCATCTTCTGATCGTCAGGACGTCCTATCTGAGTTCTGCCTTTGTCATCACAGTTCTTGGACCTGCATTCTCATCAATAACCAATAAGTAGTATCTTGTATGTTCTCTTTGATAACATTTCTTAGACTTTTGAATCACAGCCGTCATAAATCTATTCCCAGATCTACTACCCAGCAACACATTACATCTAACTATCATTCCTCTATCCTCTCATCACCCCGTTACCTAATCCCACTCATTTATTAGCTTTACAAACAACACAACCACCCTACAACCAACCCTCACCAAAAGTCCCCCTACCGATATCGGTTAGCAGAAACCGGTATCGGTTATCGTGACTCAAAACCAAAAACCAGCCTTTTCCCCTTACTTGTTTCAACGAGGCAATTAAATTGTTATTTTACAATATTTTGTGTTAATTCATATTAGCAGGGGAACTGACCACCTTCGAAAGGAAGTTTTATATTTCCTAGGCCCGAGGCAGTTCCCTCATTTATTGTCTAATCAAATCTTGTGGTCTTGTATTCTTATTTACAGGTAGTCCTTCCAAGACAAAAAGGAGTTCTTCGCAATCAACCTGATCTCTCTCTACGGTACGTGCACACCATCTCGACATTCAACAGGTATTCCTCCTAGCCCTAATCCTTATCTATTTTTAAAAGGAATGAAAGGATAGAAGCAACTCTATTCCCAAAAGTTGAAACATTCCACGTGAAACAACGGGACAATGCCGAAATTGGTGGGAATTCATATAAAAATGTGTGGGAATGATGAAATAAAAGATAAAACAAGATGGCCAAAAGTTGGTATTAATTAGGACTTTCTTCACTTAAGAACCTTCTAAATAGTAGTATGACATTGGGCTAAATAATGCCTAAAGTGCATGATTTTGTGACTACACCTATCTCTCACCTTATTGTATTTTGGTCTTTATTTGTAAATGGGAATTTGGTTGATCATTATATGTGAATTTTATTTATTCATGTTGTTATCCTCTTAACCTTGAGCACCATGGTAAAATTATTTTTACCTTATTTCTCACTTAATTTGGATTTCTTTGTGCTAATGTGGTCATTTGTGATGATTTTGTTTTATGGGGTGTTTTAATTGTCTTGAACTTGTTTAAGAATGTCTTGGGAGTTAATAATAAATTTTGTGGGGACCATTTCTCACCTTAATTATCACCTTCAACTCTCAAATCCCGAATTTGACCAAAAAGGGCATTTTTGAAGGCATGTATTAAAAGGGAAGGGTCTCCCTTACCTTAAAAATGGTCCTTGGGACCTAACCTATGGGTGGGGGAAGCTTTTTGTGAACCCTAAAATCCTTTTTCTCACTCCACCCTCTCACAAGTTACCATATAAATCTTCTCATCTTGTCTCACATGTGTGACCTTGGGATTGTGTTGTGGGCTTTGGGGGCTAGTTTGGATTTTGTCCCCTTTTTGTATTTATTATTGGAAGGAACTTGGAAAGTGACATGGGTGACTTAGGTGGATTGATTAGTTAGAAGGGTGACATATGTCACCCTCCTATGGGTTTGTAGGATGGAGAGTTTTCCTATATATTGCTTGAATTTTGATGTTTGGGGGCTTTTTGGTGGAGAACTTTGGAGAGGAGCCTTGGGAGCTTATATGGAGTCAAAGAGCTAGGAGCTTGCGATCTTGTGGTTGGAGTGTGAGTTAGGTCTCACTCCTTATTTCATTTTTTATTAGAAATTTTCTTTGTATGTGTGTGGATGTTGTGTGTTGTTAATAGTTTGGATTTGTGGTTTAGTTTTGGGATTTTGTTGGTTATTGAGTTCTTACTTTGTTTTAAAATTTATATTTTGGATTTCTTTGCTCCTCCACCCCTAATAGAGTGTGGATTTGGAATGGGTTTTGGGAGTGGGAGGGGAACCTTATTCTAATGGATTATTGGTGAATTCATGTATGTTTTCTTGTTACTCCCTTCCTTAGGATAAGTAGGAGGCATTCTTATTTGGTTTGGGAATCCCCTCCTATCCTTATAACGCTTGAAAAGCCTTGGCAAGGAGGATAAAATAGAGGTATAAGGGTTGGAAGTTTGTGATGGTTCTTGGAGATAATACTTGGAGGTTTTTTTGGCACTCTTGATATGTGTATTGGTATTTTGGTGGTCCTTCTCCCCTCTTCTCATTCGCATTGTTTCTTCGCTTCTTAACGGATTTGGTCTTTTGATTGAAATTGTATTTTTGTTATTCTCTTGATCATATTTTTTTAGTGCATTGGAAACTTTGTTATCTTGGAATATTTGTTAGCATGATACCCCTCTTTCCCATGGGCTTGGGGGAGGCTAACATGCTCTTTCTTTAGAAAGAAGGCTTGTAATGATGCTTGTAGGCTGGGAGGAAAATCATGCCTTTGTCTTGTGGTGCTTGGAGCTTGAATAAAGTAAATATTGGAGCTGTTTGGTAGACATTTTGGAGGATTGATTTAGTTAATGAAGTGCCAAAAATTTGGGCATGTTGTTCCCATAATTTTGGGAGTATTTTCATACTTGTATTTTAGTAGTTGATCTTATTGTTTAGTGGGAGTTGCGGGAATGTATTTTTCTCTTTAAATAAATGTTTTAAAGTTTGGATTATGAGATTGGGAGGTTGATTTTTCATTTGTATTCTAATGAAACTTTGAAGGGATGGATGTATGTTGAGCATTAATAAATATGTTACCCATATTTTATTTGATTAGCTTCTTGTATTGAGAGAAAGGAGTTTCACTCATTGTTTCATTTCTTTATCCAATGATGTTCCTATTTTTATGAGTTATTAAAGCGAGGAAAAGAGATTTTTTTGTTGCATTGATTTAATATTTTAGCATTAAAATGTAAATTGATAATGGAGATTTAGTTTTGTAACAACACCTAAAAATATTATGTTGTTACAATAATTTTTTCATTATGATAAAATTTAAGAATAGGAATAGAGTAAACATGTTGTAAATTTATCTTATTCTCCCATCAATGTTTCTTAAGAAATTTAGTGACATGAAAGAATCAACTAATTTTATAGTTGGAAATGTTCTCATAGGTTAAATATCTTACATCTTTGTGCCATAAATTTGTGAATAAGTTTAACCTATCTTTTACTCTTTGAAGTATTATACAATTATTCCATTTTAGGAGTTATTTTTTAAAGAAAATAAGAAAGGGATTTTAATAAAATTAATTTTTTATTGTGCTTTCCATCCACCTTGATATTTTTCTCTCTTGGTAGAGGCACCCACCTACCCACACACACACACACACATATTGGGTGTATATATATATAGCTTAAAAATAAATCCAACTTTCCATTGTTGAACGATTAATTTTGTTTCTTCTTACATTCTAGTCATCCACCAAAGTATATATGTATGTGTATGTGTGTATATATTATGGTTTTACTAAAAAAAACAAGAGATTTTAAAAAAATTTAATACAAAGTATATTTTATTACAAAAATGTATAAAAGTGGGTGGAGGAGCCACAGCCTGGCTGCGCATCCCTCCCCAAAATTGTGGCTTATTATCTACGGTGGCGTGCACACCCCAAACCATCGACGCCCTCCCATGCCATGCTTCCCCCTACCACAACCATGACATGGCCATCCCCACCAAATCAGTCCTCTCTGCCCTATCACAACCCTCCCCTCTCCTCCAACACACCCTGCCCATTTTCATCTGCAATCGCCCCCCTTCCCCCTTGGAACTCACCCTTCCCCCACATTAAACCATATAA
Source organism: Taxus chinensis (assembly GCA_019776745.2). NCBI lineage: Eukaryota > Viridiplantae > Streptophyta > Pinopsida > Cupressales > Taxaceae > Taxus > Taxus chinensis. The sequence continues at coordinate 695,573,179 of CM034152.1, forward strand.
AACTAACTTGTTGGGGCTTCCACCCCCCTGGTGCAAGTATAACCACACAAAAAAAATATGAGTATTAAAACATCCTCCTTCCCTTCTTGATGACGACCGACCTGTGCAAACAAGTGAAAGAGAAAAGAATGAGGGAACAAATGAAGTTTGGGACCAACAATAGAAAAAATAAATAAAATCAAAACTTTGCTTTAATTGAAGGATTAGGGATCCCTTGTAAACCCTAAAAATATTAGTTTCTAGGATTTAATGAATCCAATGGTCAACAATTGATCCTCCTAAATTTAATTTTGGCGGGAGTTAGTTTTTTTAGTGGGAAATAAAATCAAATACACCTAGACTGGACTATATAGTTAATTATTTTAAATGAGTATATTATATTTTGTTGTGTTTTATAGATTGACATGGGATTCATTTGGATGACCCAAATGGAATCCCATGACCCTTCTGTTAGCGAAATCGTTAGCTTAAATTTCTTTTCTAACAAAAAAATATGTATATAGTAAATTTAACACCCTTAGCCAAGATGCCTTAGCAAAGGGACCTTTGACCCTGTTATTACATGTTGACGTGATTCATGAATTATACATTTATAGAATGGTGGAAATACTTGGACCCATTAAATGTTATCAAAGGAAAATTAATGACCCATTTTACGGCCAAATCTGAACTGTCATCTGCAGCCTTCTGAAGACCTCGGTTGCATTTAAAATTTAATATCATAATTTAATTTTTTTGCCAAATTGGCTTAGTGATGAAGATAATAATGAAAAAAATCATTTTAACGAAACACTTGACTAAACAAAAAAAATTCCGCATTAGGATTCAATTGTTTTGTTTTATTATAATTTTTAATGGGTTAATTTTTAGGGCACGACAGTTGGTATCAAAGCTCAGGTTTTAACACCAGACGCTTTGGGGATTAGTAAAATCACATTTAAGTTTTTAACCATGTTAGGATTTTTAACTTAACCTTTTTAATCATTTCTGCTACCACACGTAAAACATAAAACATTTCCCTTTCCTTCACTTGCAGGATGTCTAAACGTGGTACAAGGTGTTGATCCATCGGGGCTCTGGGACGTAGGTCAATTACACTGGAGTCATGTGCTGTAAATTTTAAACCAAAAAATAGTGGAGGCATTATAAAAAATGATGGGGGTTTTACATAAATGCCTTACTGCACAGTAAGAGTCGGTAGAGAAGATCGCTCATCCAGAAGAGGGTACATAACCAACCGAGGGCACATACTCAGTGACGCATCAACATGAATCACAGAGATGAGAAAGATCCTGTTGTCCATCAATTCATTTTTAGAAAGTGGCCACTCTTTGATGGAGTGAATCTCATAGTATTGAGAGACCACTAGGTCAGGACGACCTCGTTCACCAGATAGGGAGATGGTTGAGCACCATTAGCATGATCACGACATAGGTAGTGTTATTAGATACCTTCTTTGATTGTAGCCACCCACTTATGGAGGAACTACTAATGGGTTTGGAGTCTAAACATGGCTCCTAAGTCTTGATAGTTACTCTGGGTGTCATCCAAACGAAAGCAACGCCAAGGCTAGACTTGGCATTCACCTCCTCCAAGACACAACAAGCGTTTGGTGGAGGAGTGAGGATTGGAAGCTCCATCTGACTCAAGATTCAATGACATGGGAGATGTTCAAGGAGCGTTTCAGAGCCCAATATATGTATGATAATTTTTTTTAGAAAAGCATAAATGAGTTTCATGACCTTCGCCAGGGTTCATGCATAGTGGCGCAGTATGAGTTATGCTTCTTACACCTTCTGCATTATGTTGACTGCCTTTGGGATGAGAAGCTTTAGATGAACAGGTTTCATCAAGGGTGGTGAATGTGGATCTAGTAGGTATAGTTAGTATGTTGTCTCCTCCAACCTTGGAAAATGCGGTGTAGAAGACCTACTTGGCAGAGGAGAACAAGGGCAAGGCCCAAGAGTACCGAGATAGGACCAAGAGTAGGATATAGGGACAGGTTACTATATTTCTAGGAGGAAGGAAGATACGGGGTGTTGTTCCGCCACCTAAAGTAGTATTTAGGCCTCCACAGACAATTGTTAACCATTTAACCTACTTGGAGGAAGGATGTATGTCAGACTTATGTTTTTAAAGAAATCCTCGCATAGTGAATTTTGCTAAAAACAAGAATCCAATTTTTTTTCAATTTTCAGACTTCGGGGTTTTTCCCTTTCAGATTTTTTGAGCTAAATTTCGGAATTGCATTTGAGATTTTCCGAAGTCTGAAACTCCGAAAATCTGAATTTTCGTACTTTTGGGTTTTCAGAAATTCAGAACTTTTTGGCTCATTTTGTTTAAATCCGACTTTGACTTTTGAAGTCCGAAACTCCGAAAGTCTAAAACTTCAGACTTTCAGGTTTTCAGAGTTCTCCAAGTCATTTTAGGATTTTCAAGTTTTTTTTTTTTGAAGTCTGAAACACTGAAAGTCTGAATTTTCAGAATTTTGGGTTTTCGGGTTTCAAACTTTTGGTTGCCAATTTATCTTTTTGCTTTCCATTTTTTTTAAGTCTGAAATCCTGAATTTTCAGACTTTCAAACTTTCAGGTTTCAGAACTTCGGAGGTTCTATTTGTGATTAATTCTCACCTACCGGGATTCCTATATAAACGTGGATTTTTACTTTTCATTTTTACCTGACACATCCACTCTGACATCTCATTCTTGTCCTTTTCAGCATCCTTTTCAAGGTATGTTTTTGGTTTTTCTTTCTTTTGGTTTTTAGGTTTTTTCTCCCTTGTTACCCCATTTGGGTTTCTTTGTGTTTTCTCTCTGTATTTTTCTTGTGATGCCTTTCTTTTTCACCTTTTTTTGCTGTGGAAATTTCTCCAAGTTTTTAAGCATGGGGATATTTATAATTCCCTCATACTTCCTCATGTTTCTCAAAATCCACTTTGGTTTCTTAACACCTCTTTTTGCAGTTCCTCCAGAGACCATTCAGAGATTCTTTTCGGAAAATTCATTTCGGAGAACTCCTTCAAAAGATCATAAGGTAGGAAACTATTTTAGAGAAACTTTTCAGAGATTTCAGTTTCGAATTTTTAGAGATTTCAGTTTCAGGGTTTTCAGAGAATTGGGAATTTTGAACTTTCGGGACCCCCGAATTCGGAATTTTTTTTTAGAGATTTCTTTCAGTATTTCCTTTCGGACTTTTTCAGTTCGGGTTTTCGGAGTTCTCCTGCTCTCAAATTTTTAGATTTCTATAACATTCAAACCCCCGAAACATAGGTTTGATGTCCGCCTCCACTTCAAATGGAAAAGAAAAGATGAAGTACACATTTCTTGGAGTTGCTCCCCTAACCTGCTTAACCTCTGATTTAGGAAATATGGGGGACACCAATCTTGGGCAGATTGATCTTCCTGAGTTCTGGGAAAGATTAAAGGCCCTAAATAAAAATCCATGGATGCAGGCCATCTTCGACAATGGTCTTTCCCTAGCCACTAGTTTTCCCACATCCGTGCAATGCCCAGAATTTTTCTTAGCCGCAACAGATCACTACGACGAGGAATCTATGTCGATAAGAGATAGCGATGATAAGGTGGTAATCCGTCTGGACCCAAATTTCTTTGAAGACTTGTTCAAACTTTCAGACGTACAAGATTACGCCACTATCTCACCTGAAATAGCAATTAAGAACTGGGATAAAAAGCAAGAATTATGCTCGAAGGTCATGATGAAGTCTTACCTAACTAATAATTTTTCCAAGCTACCCAAGACTGTACATCGATCAGATTTCATTCAGGAGGTAAACGACCTCATTATACTCTTAAGCAGAGTTTTAGGTCTTCCTTCTGCAAAGGAATTCTAAGAATGGATGTTCTTGTACATAGCAATGATTAAGAAGAATGATGAGTTTATCTATTGGGGAGAACATATCAGTAGCAACATTCACTACCAGTTGGGTAAGGTGGCAGAAACTAAATCCTTCTACATGAAATATTTCATCGTATATGCAAAGCTGTTGCCATGGGGGATTTCTTAGGATTAAACACCAGGGGTGTTCACAACACACATCCCAAATATATGAATTTTATCCCTTGCTTACTCTGGATGAGGGGAGAAAGAAATTTTGAAGAATTAGTGATGCTTTCTTCACTGTTGTCCTCTATTGCTTTGACAATGAGAGCTATATAATTGATGGATTTTCGATGAGGCTTTCCAAGAGGTGCGAGAATGGGGATAAATTTACCTTCATTTTCCCACATTCACCTACCTTCAGATTCTAAGCTTCATAAGCACCCCCCAGCAAGTTGCCAAAGTGCCCCACTAACAAGTGGATTCTTCTGGAATTGGTTCAGAAGTTATTGGATTACCACAAAATCCAAAACAAGTGTCATAAGGAGGGAATGCATTTCCCTGTTACAATTGGCATGTATTCTTGCCCAACTATCCACGTAAGAAACGTGGATGTTGAAATGGCTGAGGTAACCCTGTGAACCTTCCATCCACGAACTAACTTTGACTATTGGGGAAATTTTGGGGAGACAAGAAAGTCCAGTGCTCATATGCCACAATTAGAAGATATATGGATCCATTTTTGAGATGAATTCATTATGTGGCAAAGGGATTACGAGAGATTAACCCTTGATGAAGTGTGGGAGTTTGGGTTAGCTGATGTGTCAAAGGACTTATAGGATAATGATGAGGTCCTAGATGCATCATACAGGGATGATGATGTTGCCAATCAACCACTGCCATGGGTTGATTAGTATGTAGAAGAGTGCAGCAATACCAAATAAAGGGCGAGCCCCATTCTAAAAAGAACTTTTAGTTGGTTGGCTACTTTGGGAATCTCACCCAAAGGGGAAAATCAATGTTCAAATACAGGGCCCACATCAGCAGTAAACCAACCCACACCCACAAAAGGAAAGAGTTCGAATCAGAGGGTTCATATCATTCCAAAAAATATCTCATTTGTGGTTGGTGGCTCATCTCTGTCTAGATCTGCTGCTCCCATGATTACAACATATGTAGTATCAATTGTTGAGGTTGTGGAAGTAAGTGATTCCCCAAGTATCATTCAGGATCCATCCCATCTTCCCCTTCCTCCATTATCACTTCCAATATTAGTTCCATCCACTTCTACTACCATTTCCTCTTTCCCATCTCCTTCTATGGCCCATGTATTTTTGTCACTTCCAGTTTTATCAGCTGGGGAAAATATTGGGTCACCTATTTCCTCCTCACTTCCTTTAACACTCCCATTTTCTTCAATCTCAACCCCCATCATCATCTTGTCAATTCCCATGGATCTCCTCACACCCACACCTCCCATCATTGCCACCTTTTCTCAGACATCAACTAGAATTTCTAGTGATCTCGCCCTAACTGGTACTTCAGGTATCAGATCTGCTACTTTGTCTTCCTCAGCTCTAGCCATACCAGAGTGGTTGCTTAGACAAAATCCCAAGCAGAAGAAAAAGGTTCCTCTAGGAGACGTGATAGATCTTATTATTTTGGATTCCATACCCAAAAGAAAAGCCAAGAGATTGAGGACTGTATCAATTCTAATGGTTAATCCATCAGGAGAGCGCATGATAGAAGTGGCTACCCCTATTGAGGGGAAAACTAAAGAAACTATCACAGCAGCAAACTATCATATCTCAAAGTTCTCTTTGGGGAAGGCTACTCATGAAGGAGCTAAGTAGGATGTACACACTGCTCTTGGGGCCCTTTTGGAGAAGTACGAAAAAGACAAGGCCACCAAGGACAAGCTTAAGGCCAAGGTTGTGCAGCTCACTGCACTGTTGTGCAGAGTAACTTAGCCCAATCCATCCACTGACATCTCAACTACTACAGCTATGACAGTTTCATCTACAATCGATGATATCTCTTATCATGATCTCGAGAAGCTAGGCCAGAAAGGGAGAATGGTGAGTGGATGGATGGAGAGGATATTGTAGGAGGCCGATCCCTTGATCAAGGAAGCTGTGGAGATTTATGCTGATTTATAGATTGCAAAATCCACCATCGCTAAGATGGATGAATCCCTCTCCGAAGATAAAAATAACTTGAATTTAACCTTTGTGACATGAAGTGACATAAGAGAGGAAGATTCTAACTTACTTCTGCAGGAAGAGGTAATTGATGATGCCTCTAAATTGTTCGAATATCAGAAGGCTATGGAATTTTGGTGTCAGGTACTGCAGGATCTGATTACGAAATTGGAGGATAAATGGGTAGAGATTACGGATGCCCTCAATGATATCTCTGAAGAGTTTGACAAATGCCCTGTAATTTTTTCAATGAGAATATCGAGACTCCTTCCCGAGGACCAGATCAACTGATTTCAAAGTCTTGGTGAAGCAGGATTATGATTTGGCCGAGACTTTCAATAGTGATCCATTGATCGAACGGGTTCTATGCTAGAAATTTATAGGGAGACTAAAGAAAAAAGAAAGTCGTAATGAAGCTTCGCAGGTTGCCAGCCAGGATCACAAAAGAGAATCAAAACAAAGGACGTGATGAACACTATGCGTGTGGACCTGGGGATGAGAAATCAGGGTAGTGTCAAAGTTTCTTCGAATACAGACAAGAACTGGCCATAGGGAAGAAGGGCAACATAAAGATGCAGCCCTCCTGAAAGGAGAGGAGGGAAAACCAGGCCAACGCTGAGAGGCATGAAAGGACATGTTCAAGCTTCTAGGAAACGGTCAGGGTGTAGGGATGAATCTTGTCAAACTTCTGTAAAATTCAAATAGCTTTTTTCTGGGAGCTGTTCCCTTTTACAAAATGGCATTACTTTATTTTAGTTAACTATTAGTGAAAGGCCCCCAGTGTAATGGCTCAAACTGGAACTTATTAAATAGTGGCGTGCTTCCATATTTGGAAGAGATTTTGTTTAGAGAGATTTGGAGAAAGAAAGTTTTTATCAAGCTTGAAAGAGTGCTTTCGAGTTTTATGCAAAACCTTTTAATATATCAAAGTTGTTCCTTGCACTTAAAGATATGTTTTATTGTGTGAATTGATTAAACATTTCATTCTTGTGAACGTGATTCCTGAGCATTATTTGATTACTTTACCTTTATTTCAATTATCTTTTCATATTGAAAAAAGAATGGGTGATACTTCTATCAGTTGTGAGAAGATATTTTCCTTTGTTGATCAAGAGTTAAATTATTATATCATTCAAGTGAATAATGGACTTGTGCCTTTAGTGATTATTCCTTTGATTAAATTAGTATGTGTGTTAAATAAAGGTGATCCCCTCTATTGCGTATGTTTAAGGTTTAACAGGAATGTTTGTGCTTCTAGTCTGTGATATTTCATATCCTTTCCAGTTGCGATAGGTGAGTGGTTAAACAGATGCAATCCTCATATCCAATTAACCCGCCAGAATTTAAATCTCCCTTCTTGGTGCATACCCATTCTAGGATAGATTTTATTCCTTGGTATTGTTCCTCCCTAATCCCATGATGAAATGTTTTAGGATATGACTAGCTAGCATCTTTCTTTACATCAGAAAGTAGTGTTATGTGTTAGTCTAGGAATAAGAAGTCGGCCTTCTCGGCGGTGCACCTCGAGCCCCAGCCCACATCTTGAGAGGTGATCCCATGTGTACCAATCACACTGAATGTCTGAATCATTCGGGCCATTCGGGGGGCTGAGTTGAGAGTGATAGTTGATTTGGAGAACAAACACTTTGAGACTCCACCATAAACTCAACACATTCTTAGCCACCATGCACCACCAGCAACAGGAGGATAGATCCACCAGGATATGTAAAGAGGAAGAGGAACGCGGGAGGATTGATTGGTCATAGGGATTAGGAGGTAGTGAATTTAAGAGGTGTAGAAAATTGTACCACAAGCACAGTCTACCAGAAGTCTAGGCCAATAGGCTAGTTACACCAGAGCACAGGTGGTACTTCCAACACAGAGAGAGCACTAGGTTGTTATATTCATGGGGCCCATGATCATTATGTTTTCCTTGTCTATAAAAACCCTCCTTCAATGATAGGTAGAAGGCCCCTAGTTTAGAAAGCAGACCAGTAGCAGATGTGGATACACTTATAGGTCTATGTAGTAGTGGGATAACTAGGTCGACAATCAGGGCCACGATTATCAAGACTACATGTTATTTATAAGGGGTTTTTGTCTCCTCTCATTCACTCACTCAACTCTCTCCCCCCCTCTTCCCCCCTCCCACTACCTATGACAGACCCTTACTACTTTTGTCCACTGCCCATCATACCTTTCATTGCTTTCCCCCTCATCTGCTCCCCATTCCCCCTAATCCCCCTCCCTCATCACCCCCCCCTACTACCTCCCACCTCTTTTGTGCTCTGATTATTTGACTTTGGAGCATTTATTCCTTTATAGCACCATTTTAGAGAAACAGGGTGCTAATGGTGGTCTAAATAGCCAAAATAGTGGGCAGGTTTGAGTTGAACCTCTGATGACCAAACTCATAGGGATCCTGCATGGAGAGTTGCATACTTGATTTGGGTGTTGTGTATCCACTACTTAGACCTATTGTGAAACCCTTAGGATCCTATAAGGCTGTTTTAGGCATGGATTGGTTGTTGAGTATCATCGAGCCAAAGTGGAGGTAGGAGTAAGGACCATTGAGTTTCAGGATGACCCTTGGGGTGAGTGTCAGTTGTGATTAGGGATGCAGAGGCATTTTCCTTTGATGTATGATCTATGAATTTTTCCTGAAAACTTAAGCGGAGAATGCGCAAGGGTTATTAGTTTTTTACGATCACGATTAGTGATTAATCAAAGGAAACTCCATGTTGTTCACCATTGGATGATCATTCTGTGTTAAGGGAGTTTTTAAATGTGTTCTTGAGCAAGCTTTCTGGTTTACCACCAGGTAGAGTGGTGGATTTCACTATAGAATTGGTACCAGTGGAAGTACCAATTTCTTGGGCACCTTATTAGATGATGACTCCAGAGCTCCATGAACTCAAGATTGAGTTAGAAGACTTGTTCGAGAAGGGTCTTGTCCACCCTAGTGTGTCTCCATGGGGTGAACTAGTTATTTTTGTGAAGAATAAGGACATATTCCTTCGAATTTGTGTTGATTTTAGATGGCTTAATAAGGTAACAGTGAAGAACCGTTATCTCCTTTCGAGGATTGGTGACTTATTTGATCAGATGAGGGGAGCAGGATTATTCTCCAAGATTGTTCTTAAGTTAGGATACTACTAGTTATGCATTATAGAAGTAGACATTCACAAAACAACTTTCCACACTCGATATGGGCACTATGATTTCATCGTAGTTCCTTTTGGTTTGATTAATGCTCCAAAAATTTTCATGAGCCTCATGAATGGGGTTTTCAATACTTTCTAGGACCGCTTTGTCTTAGTTTTTCTTGATGACATATTGATTTACTCTCGTTCATAGGAGAAACATGAGGAACATTTGAGAGAAGTTCCATAGGTTTTGAGAAAGCAGAGAATTATTGGGAACCTAGAGAAGTGTATTTTCTTTCAGTATGAGATTTAGTACTTAGGGCACATCATTTATGGTGAGGTTATCTCGGTAGATCCCTCAAATTCTCACGTCATTCTTGACTAGCTGACACCTACTTCAATGAAAAATGTGAGAATTATCATGGGTTTGGCTGGTTATTACCACATATTTGTACAAGATGTCTATAAGATTACTCATCCTATCACTTCTCTTTAGGGTAAAGGGTAGAAATCTGTGTGGTCAAAAAAATGTGAGCAGGATTTTGAGTTACTCAAGGAGCGATTGACGACAACACCTATTTTAACAGATCCTAATCTGATAGTATGTTTTTAGTTTATAATAATGCTTCCTTAGAGGCACTTGGAGAAGTAGTCATATAGGAGTGGCATGTCATTGCATTTGAGTCACGTAATCTCAAAGACTACGAGCTTAATTACCCTATCCATGACCTCAAGCTTATAGCAGTGGTTCATGCCCTAGTTTTTTGGAGGCATTTTATTTTAGGTAGGCCGTTTATCTAAAGGACTAATCATCAGATATTACATCACATATTTTCATAGCCAAACCTCAACACCCATCAACGGTGTTTGATGGAGTTCTTGTTCGAGTATGACATGGATATTCGGTGTATTAAGGGGAAGGAGAATGTTGTTACAGATGCCTTGAGTAGAAGACAACATGTATTTTCCACTATGACTCTACAATCATATCTTTGAGGTAGGATACTTCAGTACCTTACAGGGGCTAGGTTTTATGAGGGTGTTAAGCAAATGTTTGAGTCTTGGAGTTTTTTAGATGGTAGGTATGCAGGATGCATCTTAGAGGAAGATGACCTAAATTTTCAGAGGTGCATCTATGTGCCTAAGGCAGGAGATCTTCATAGTTTAATTCTTTTGGAAGCTCATTGAGCCCCATATGCAGCCCATCCTAGAGTGAAGAAGATGCATGTTGATCTTAGGGAGTACTATTGGCCATCATGAACAAGTAGGATATAACAAAATTGTAGTTGTGCCTGGAGCACATAGGGTCAAGGCCAAACACTCTCATCCCACAGGAATTTTGTATTCCCATGAGATACCCAAGTGGAAAATGGAACAACATATCTATGGAATTCATTGTTCGTCTTCCCATGTCATCGTATCATCATGACGTTATCATGGTAATGGTGGAAAAGTGACCAAAGGTGCTTATTTTTCAACAACCAAGGTCTGACAATTGTAGTGTCATTGCCAATGTTTTCTTGAAGATATTGTGAGGATGCATGGGATTTTGAAGACTATCATCAATGATCGACATACAATTTATACTTGTAATTTGTCGACTCCTTTTCAGTCCACTCTGGGACCTCATATTAATATCAGTTCAACTTACTATCCAGAGACAGATGGTCATACTGAGAGAGTTAACCAGATGTTAGAGGATATGTTGAGGCATATGTGATGGATCAACATAAGAAGTGGGAGGATTATTTGTATCTTGTTTATTTTTACTATAAAAATAATTATCATAGCTCCATTGGTATGGCTCCTCATCATGCGTTATATGGGTGACTGTATGCACCCAAAAATTACATGGTGCAACACAAAAACTGTAATGTTTATAATGATGATAAAACATTCTTCCAAGGTAAAAATGAAGTCCAGATCCTTCCCTTTCACTTTGCATCCCTCCTTTGACTCAAATCAACCTTTCTATTTTTTCTGCAAACTTTAATTTTTCTTGCAAGACCTCTTTTTATGACTTTTGGCATTGTCTTGAGCGGCGGTTATGCAACCGCCCCAGTGGTTACATAATCGTCACAATGGTGGTTGTAACTTTATCAGTAGTAGTTGTGTAACTACCTCGAAGGTTGCATAATCATCAGTGGCAGTTGCATAATCGTCAGTGGCGGCTACATAACCGACGGTCTATCTACACTGGTGGTCTTGTCACTTAAAATCATAAAGTTAAGGAACACGTTTTTGAACGTGTGTTTAGATTTTTGGAGTGATTTTCTCATTTGTTTCTCAATCGTTTTGCCTATTTTTAGACTCATTGGAATCATATTGATTTTATATTCTTGTTTGGATATGTTTAGAATGTTTAATACCTCTCCTTTTGATGATTTTTCACTTATTGATCGACACATGTAATTGGATTCTTCTTTCCTAGATTTTTACAAAAGCCAAACTTTTACCCGTATGATGGGTTGGATTTTTCACATTCTTGAGGTAAAGTTACGTTACTAAATTTTTGAGAGGAACCACATAGAAAACCAACTCTTTTCTTTGTTCTTTTCTACTATTTTCTTTAATTCGTTTTTGCACCAAGCCAGCCATAGATGGTATTTTGTTTTTCTTTACTACCAGCCAACATATGTACATTCCTGGATCACTTGGAATTCATATTTGGAAGAGGATACAAAGCTAAGGAGACAACAAGCACATATAAACTTTGGTAAGCTACCACAATACAATAGTAACTAGGTTGGGATTATACTTAAATTCTTAGAAGCCTTATTATTCTATATTTTCAGAATAGAAATAATGCATTTTTTTAAGTTGGTAGAATTGTAGAAGCAGGGTATTACATCACTTACCGAATGTATTTATTTCATTTCTAGTTTTTCTTTTCAAAATATTTCTTACATAGATCTTCCCTTAATAACTTCTTCTCATCTTATCCTTGTGGATCTCATCGGGAAACTAGTTGAAGGAAGAAGTGAAGAAATCCTTGCACATTATTTATTTCTTTTGATTAATTTAGATTTTACTTGTGTCAGGGAAAGTTCATATGGAAAAGAGGAAATTTCTTCTGAGAAGCTTTCCCTTTCCATAAATCTTGAGGCAAAAGCTTTTCCAGAAGAGGTTTATTTTATTTTATTTAGATTGATAACTTTCTAATACATTGTTTTGTAATAACATTGTTAGACAACCCTGCAACAGCGGAATAACTACATCCCGCTATTCTCTGTTTTTTATTTTATTTTATTTTATTAGAAGTAGTAGTATTTTATTTTAATTAATTTCCTTTGTCCATAGAATAGCTTATTTATTTATTTTATTAAAATTTTGAAAAATACAAAAAGATGTTAGTCATTTAATTAATTTCTTTTAATTCATTTATTGTTCAGAAAAATAAAATAGATGGTTTATTTCATTTTGGTTAGTTAATCGGGAATGATTTTAGCTAATCAAAAGATTAAAACACACTTGTATTTTATTTAAGCTATATTTTCTTTTCTTAATTATTTTAAAAATAACTTCCAATGTGGTTTAGTATTCAAATCAAACTAGAAAATCAAACAATTGGGAACTTACACTACCCATACATAGCCTCTAATTTCCCCTTTGCCAACTCAGCTCATAGGAACTCACACTACCCGTTCTTAGTCCTTGATTCTCCTATAACTCCCTTTCAACATCCCGTCAATCCTACACATTCTGACTCTCCCTGCACAACCTCCAAAGGTCGAGTGCGTCTGGAATCACATGTCGAGTGCATTAATTATGTTTTTTCTTGCATTCTTGTCATCCACCAGAGTATGTATGTGCATGTGTGTGTATACATTATGGTTTTGCTAAAAAAACAAGAGATTTTTACCAGATTTAATACAAAGTATATTTTATAAAAAATGTATAAAATTTTGTGGAGAAGTCACGGTTGTAGACACTAAATCACGCTCTTGGGTACATTTCTAGGTCCTGATCACATACCACTATTCATATGATTTCTAAGTGAGAAAAGTAATAATTCACATTTATCTTTGGCCTCTTTCTTTGATTTCTTATTTTCTCTATGGTCTTATACACCTAGCTTCCCATTCTAAATTCCACTTCTTTATCTTTCTTGGCTCTAGACACTAGTGCCTAGCTAGGACATCAGTGCCCAGGCACTCTTGTCTCCTCTGGGTACCCCCGACCTCTTTGTATCTTGATCACATCTTTTGGGTCTTTTTTAGCCATTAAGCATCTTGTTTTCTTGGTGGTCAGACTTTTAGAGGTTAATTCAAAGATTCAAACAAAGGAATCTTATAAATACAAATCTATGTGATCATAATAAAGGACAAAGCTCTAAGCATCTATTACTATCACCTAAGGTTGAATCCAAATGTATTTGAAGAGCATCAAAGTATCCATCTAGCTTCATTCAAGGTACAAGGGACTTATTTCTTCTGCATACACTTCATAGGAGGGGAATTTCATTTTGACATCCACAAATCTATTACATTGTTACATCTAGCTATTACTTGCTATTTAGTGTATCTTCAACAAGAGCCACTTAAGGCAGTATTCTACACACACACAAAGAACTACATGGGTCTAAAATGTAGTGCAACGCTTGGATCATAAGTTTACTTAGTCAGGTGACCACTGGGGTCAGTTTGACTCCCCATTTGCATATTTTTATTTTTAGGATTTGATGTGTTTTGGGGTTTTGCAAGTGCTCTTTTTTCTTGCAGGTTTCGGGTGAATTCAGTGATCAAGCAGTGAAGTACAAGCGATTAAAAGTGACATCTAATGAACACCCTGTGACCCTGTAGAATTAGTTTTCTGAGGTTATAGGAAGTCAAAGGTGCCTAGAGAAGGTGTGCAGTGCCCCAAGAGCCCTTGACCCTATCTAGGCACCCTAGTCCCAACATTTCTTGTTAGGTTGTGGAGTCTGTTTTCATGTGTGAAAGTGTTGAAGACTATACACTAAGAGTATTGTACCTTTTCATTATCCTGCCAAGGTTTGGGGGTGTAGCCCCCGGTAGGCAGGGGTTTTGGGGGTGGCAGCCCCTGAAAAAAAAAAAGGGCCTTAAAACCATGCCCGATATATCGGCAAACGTGATTTTCTCATATGGGCGGGATTTTGACCCATAGGTTTATGGGACGGTTTTTGGCCCAATGGTTTGAATACCCGCGGTTTTGTATAAATTGCTTAAGTAGTTGTCTATTTATATGGTTTTATGCATATGAATAGGAAGTATGAAAAACATTTGGCAGATATGTTTTGAATTAGTTGTGAATTATGTAGAGTTTGTGAGCATAGCTCCAAATAATCTGGGTATTGTAGTATGTAGAAGTGGTGCTGTAAATAAAATTTGAGCAAGTGAATTTTTGTGGGACATAGCCCAAATTGGGTGAACCACGTTAAATATTTCCTCCTTTGTGTTGGTGTTATTTTTATTCTGCACTTTTATTTGAGATCTGTATATTTTATGCATATTAGTTTCTACTGTTACGATTCTATGAGGGATTATTCCACATATTTTATCCCTTATTTCCTAACATTTATAGCCCTCGCACAATTTTTTGATCTCGGTTATGACATTCTACCTTTATGTTCTAGAATTTTTCTAGCTCGGCACACCTTCAGGATTATTGTGAATTAGCTAAGTATCTTACCCTCTCTCTTTTAACTAGGGTTTCAAGTTTATTAGATTACTTGTTTTTGTCAAAATCCATATTTTATTGCATATCAATATCTACGCTGGAATATAATTTAAATTTAGCATCTATTTATTTCAATATTTTCTTAATCATTTGGTGAACTTGACTCATTTCAAACCCTCTTAGGGTCTCATTAATTTTAGTTCTTTCCATTTTTCCTCAAATCTTCATTGGAATTTAAATATCACAATTCTTGCTAGCCAATCATGATTATCATGCTAAAATTATTAGTCTCTTAGCTAATAATCACATCCCTTCTACTACTCATCTGGACGTTGTTTATCAAACATTCATAGATGCATTTTCTTGAGATATTACATTTACATCTACTATAGCTGACAATATTTTTGTGTATAGTAATGATCCTCCTCTATATATATATGAGTTTGCATCAATAACTTGGGATTCAAGCATAATTTAGTTGATACTAGATCTGAGATCAATCTTTTTCCCTTATCATTCATTCAGGCTATAGGCCTACCCGCATCTATTCTTAACCCAACATCTATTTCTATTCGAGCATATGATTCCACTACGCATCTATGCATAGGCATTATCACCTTGTCGTTCATATTTTGGCCAAAGACTATCCTACTTCTATTATTTTTCATTGATATCCCAATGTCATATAATTGCTTACTTGGTAGGCCATGACTTCACAGAATGCAAACAATGTCTTCTACAGTTCACTAATGTATTAGATTCTTACATGAAGGATTTGAATATGAAGTTCCCAGTGATAATACACCATTCCAATATTGTAACCTAGACCCAAACATTGTATTACCTATTCTGACTTCTTCTACTATACATCATGATGTTGATCTGTGACCTATGCACTATCCAGACAACTTGCCTCCACTCGAGGGAACCGTTTGTACACTAAACGTTGTTCCATCCATTTTAGAAATTTCCCTATTTTACTAATGTTATGGGTTACTTTACGGGGGTCCTGTCCATACATCGGACATTATACCACCTTCAGTTTCTTCTCATTAGAAATCTACATCTGCACTTCCTCCCTTCACATGCACTCTTTTCATGAATAATATTTGCTTGTCACACATCCCATAGGATACCACTTTCTCTGACACTATTTGCACGCTCGATGGCTTGACTCAGCTTTGAATTTACACTTGATGATATCTTACCTCATGTATTCACCAAAGTCTATATCAATGGATAGTTTTTTGCATTACTTCTGCGTTAGGCCTCCGAGATTTCATTTATCAATCTTTGTTGCATGCAATCCGCTCATTTCACCACTTACTCTGGGACAATCTTAGCTTGACTATATTTGCATTACTTTAATATGAAAGTGCATCCTTCATTATGCTTGGTGTAGAATAAAACAAGGATAGTAATCCATACAAGACATTAATTACATGTACTATGTGTTTCAAATGATTTTCCCTCCAAGATTGTCATAGTTTGAATATTTGAGTTATGTAATGTAATTAATCTTTGTGATAAGAGTAAATGGTGAAAGTTACTTGTCTAGGTGGATATGAGTGTTATCAACACCTAATAATACGTGAGGAGGAAGGATTAAGATTGGATTATATATATTATGGAAATCATGTCATCAGATCATTTCTAGTTGGCAACAACAATATAATTCCATCTTTATGTGGAAGTTGAGAAAATATCTCAACTAAAAAGGAATTATCCTTAATCTAGAGGAGTAGGAATAGGGGATAAAGAATGTTTGTTGGGGATGGGTCTATAGCGGAACACATTGAAAAACTATAGAATATCAATCAAAACATGTAAATACAGATCTAATAAATCCCACAAAACTTACAGGAGTGGAATTAAATAAACAAAGAATAATCCAGAATCACACAAAAAGTTACACACAACATAACACATGATCACGGTTGACCCAATGTGGCTACATCCACAAAGATAAAGATATCATATATATAATATAACAAGAGATTACAAACCAACTCTAGCCCACAAGAGTACATGTATCTCTATAAGAGTACTCTCTTCCTGCCAGATCTCCAACTGGATCTGCCTGAGTACACTAAATCATGCCTCCAGCACCACCAGTGTCTCCTCCAGATCTCTAATCAGATCTTACCTGAGGTGAACTACAACCCATAGCCTCTTAAACACCACCAAAGTCTGCAAATACCTGAAGCTACCTGCATCTGTCACTTGTGCAACCAAGCTCTCATTGTACTATGAATAGCAAATAAGACGCCTAGAGGGTCTACCATGTGCAACTGTAACCGTGCAACCAAGAAATATATTCTCTTCCATCATGCACTGCATTAACTATGCAAAACATGAAGACAACTTCCTCTACAATATTATGATTCCTATGGATCACAATACATCAATCGATCTATGGATTTGTATACAAGATTCACAAACATGTGGATCACAAGAATGAGCAATAACAAGATTCTTCCACAACAACTTGGTGGATGCCAACAAGAAGAAAACCTGAAGTGCTTTGCATATTATTAAGCCAATTACATGAGACTAAATGAAATACAAGGAAATACATGTAGAAGTAAAACGCATCTTCCTCACCAATAGTGTTTCTTGCACTGTTCCTTCTGTTAGCTCTCTCTATAAGCTTTGGTGTCTTGTCATGCAATCTGGCTTTTTCTTTGTCTTCTTCTTCTTCCATCCTTTCAACCAGGAGATATTAACATTTCTTCCTCTATCCTTATTTTTACCCTATCTAACCCTAGTTTTCAAGCTTTATAAATCCATAGACAAACTTAGGGTATAATAACCATGCAATTACATCCTTTACATCAGCTTTAAAATAAAAGCTAGATAAACACTTGTGGGTCAAATAAAACATTCCATGCACAAGTAAACGGTGCCAGTTATCCTGATGTTGACCGGAACCGGTTACCCTGACCAGCACTGGTTACCCTAATGTTGACCGGTGTCGATTACTTTGATGCTAACCAGTGCCGGTTACCCTGACTGACATCGGTTACTGTGTAAACCAACAACATGTAAATCATGTTATTTGTGA
The DNA here is from genome assembly GCA_019776745.2 of Taxus chinensis. Taxonomy (NCBI): domain Eukaryota; kingdom Viridiplantae; phylum Streptophyta; class Pinopsida; order Cupressales; family Taxaceae; genus Taxus; species Taxus chinensis. The sequence goes on from CM034152.1 coordinate 695,591,064, forward strand.
AGCAATTCAGCTCCACAATCCAAACAATGTTTAAATTTAGAATGAAAATAATATTTTATAGATAAAATTTTATTTATTATGTAGATAATAGGTTGAACTCTCCATGAAGATATAGGGGATAAATATAGAAGAATAAGTGTGTGAGTAGGAAAATGAAGAACAAGGCAAACCATGTAAGAAAGTATTTTTTTGTATTGTATGACAAAGATTTGAAGAAATATAGAAGACAATCTTGGGATTCCATGTATTTTGGTGGTTTTTATCAATCTTCTCAAGTGTATATAGAATCAATTTAAATGGTACGATTTCATATTTAATAAGAAATGTTAGATTGGTCATGATATATCCTCCAACCTTGTATTGTGTTG